>JAMZAV010002531.1:0-90963 GCA_024449915.1 Sweltsa coloradensis
AAAGAAATTTGAAGATGTAAATTTTTATAAAAAAATTGTTTGGTAAGGAACATACCTTCTTCTTTGATAATGTAATCAATTTCTACTGAAAACAATAACTTTTGATTGGTGTTTTTAGGACTCTTGTAAGGTACTGCAAAAAAAAGACTGTGTAAAATGTTTCTAACAATGTTTTAAAAATCAAATTTTCCTTTCTTATAAGAATTATTGTAGTAAAGACTGTGGCCTAGTTTTTTACTGCTTACATATGAGAGTGCCTTATTTTGATTTTTGTAATTTTTTATCTCCCCTTTCCTCCCCTAAAAGTAGGGGGTAATTCCTATTTGCCCCAAAAACTTAATTTTTGGGGTAAAAGGGAACACCCATGAGGGGTAAATAGGAATATTAGGGGAAAAAAAGGAATGAGTCATATAGTGTAATGCTATATCATAGGGGTAATGGAACAAAACATGTCTCGTCATGCAGGTAGGGTAATAAGAATCCACAATCATCACCACTGGAAATTGAAGAAAAATTCCTAGAGCGTAGAGGTAATATCTTTGGCTTGGCCCTTGAGGGTTTGACTTTGACATCATTCAAGAGGCAAATCTTTTCCTAGGCCCAATTAGGCCTAAAGCTCATTGGGATCACAAAATTTAATTTAGAACCAGATCCAAAATAATTAAATCATTTTGGAAAAGTTTAAAACACAACAAGTAGGCCCTGATGAAAATCAGGGTTAATAAATTAAATGTGAGGAAGGGGTTCCTTATTGCCCCCACTTAAAAAAGTGTATATTTTTCCTATTAAACAGTAATTCATGCATAACAATTTCTATATTTGTAATTTTTCATGATACAAATACTTTTTTTTAAATATTAACATCATGCTATGAGAAGCTTTGTGTAGTTTTAAGAAAAAAATTTTACGTTTAAAAAAACTGTAATGTCATGTTTCTAGCTATTAAAAAAAATACTACAATTTGCATCTGTTCTAACTTTGTCAATAAGGCAAAAATATCAAGATGAATTCTTTTGCTATTTAAATTAATACTACAAATACCTATATTTTTCCTATTTGCCCATGTATTTTTAATGCAACTTCTTGCTTCTTATAATGCTAGTTCCTTATTGCCCCAAAATGTTGGGGTAATAAGGAACAATATGCGCGTGTAGAAAAAAAATCATTGCATCTAAAATAAACACATGAATGCAAAATATTTAAATTTTTTATTAAGAAAGCCAATGTTTCAATGTATCTGATACCACTAAAACATTTATAATATGTTTTCTAGTTATATGTAAATTGAGATCATAGGTCAACTTACACAAATTTGTTCCAAATTTACCCCAATCTCCCCTAATTTAATTTCCCTACAAAGACCTAGGCCTAGCTCCTACTCCCCATTGATAACTTCCCAGCCTTGGGGCCTAGGCCCAAGCATGCCATAAAGCCTCGTTTACAATCACTTAACAACACGTTAGCAAATAACGAAACGTAGGCCTACGGTAATATTAAATTTAAATAATAATAATAATAAATTAATGCGGGGTTTTACAATCACATAACAACATAACAAATGGTAGACACTCGGAAACTGTCTGGGATTGGCAAAATTTAAACGAATAAATAACGTAACGTACGGGCACAGTAAAGTTGAGATTGGATCATCTTTTTCGTACCGGTACGTTATGTGCGGTGCGTTTCTTGTTATTTGAATGTTAACAACACCTCTTTTTTCCAATGGCTTAACTTTCGGTAAGGCGTACTTCTTCGGGGGTAGCCCCCAACTTTTCAATAGGGATATGAAACCGATTTTTTTTACGACCCGGGTAGTACACAAAAATCGTGTGGGGTGTCTAATGAACTGTGAAAAAACCCGGCTCATCAATTAGCCCTATCGTAATATCTGGACGTAGAGCCTAATGCTGTTCTATAAACATGACATGTCGATGAAGTAGTATTTCAATAATCACGAAAGAGGAACAGCAGCGGGGCCATTAAATAACACCCCACTGTTCGTTGCATCTGCTTTATATCTTGTCACGTCAAGTCAAGGTCATGCTCACGATGCGTTGGCGCGGGCGCGGGAGGGGGGGGACGGGACCCCAAATGAGAGAACAAGATGAGGAAAGGTTTACCACCTTTGGGTGTTGGTGATAGCATTAAGTTTTGATTGACTTTTAGCAGATTGAAAACAAAAAGTAAATGTTGTGGAATTTATTTATGCGGTATAATCTCTGGAAGATCGCTCAAGTGGTTAGGCAGGGGGGGGGCATACTCACACACTGCCACAAGTCGGCAGCATTTTAGCAATTTATTAGCAGTTCGTTATTATTACGTACATAATAATATCACACATATGTAAGTACCTACCTATATCTACGAGTAGCCTATTGAACCAAGTCAGAAGTAAAATTAAGTCAGAAGTGAAAATTTAAAACATTCATACATCAAAACAAAACAAAGTTGTATCGTTATTAGGCCTAGGCCTATACAGTGAGCCAATATTAGGCCTACAATCATAATGTATTAAAAGGAGTAGGCCTACCTAGGAAAAAAAAAACAACAATAACAGACAGAATGAATAAATATAGCAATAACAATACACAACAAGCCAACTAGAATTCTAAGCAGTGCTCACATATAGGCAGCTCTTGCTAATTTTTGACTCCGTAACACTATAAAAGACATGTTTTTTAAAATAGAGGCTAATCCTGTTTTTAAATAAGTTAGCCTAAGGCTAATATCCAGTCTTTTAAGTTTTTCTGGCAAGTAACTAAAAAAGAGCCACCCCCCGCATAAGCTGGATCCCGACTCACCATGTGCGGGCCTAGAGCTGTCCACGTGTGAAGGTTACTCTTCTGCCTTGTATTGTGACTATGTAGGCCTATGTCACTATTTTTTTTAAATAAATGCTTATTCACTAAAACAAACACAGTTCAGTTCATTTTATTTGCAGTTTCATTATATGGCATACATTTGTTACATTTTATCTATATAGCCTAACAGCCATAATACAAGTAATAATAAAAATACATAATACACAAGTAGGCCAGGGGCCTTCCTCATATAAAGACAAGGGACAGTAAAAATTCCAGATTAAAAAAAAGCCCATGGCAAGAGGTTTCTACTTGTCCCCCTTCGCAAGAATTCGCACCGCTTTTTTCTGATATAGGGGCCTAAAAAGATTCTTAGCTTGCCGGAGAGGCAAACCCCAAAGCACAATACCATAGGCCTAATGGATTTAAAGATTGTACTTTAGCATAAAAGGCAATTTTTTCAGACCATCATCGCTTACTTGGTGTCTAAGCATTTTTAGAGCAAAACACGCTGGGGCTTAGTCTCTTGTTGAGAATTAGGGCATGTTTTATCCCATTTCAGCCGATAGTCCACAGTGAAGCCTAGCAGCCTGGATAATTTTACAGTATCAATTAGACCACGTCCCGCACTGTAGCGACTCTTTCTCAAATACTCCCTGTGTTTTAAACATGATTTATACTGGGTTTTTCTACCATTTAGCTTCAGCCTATTTGGGTTCAAAACCATGAGTCTATTTCTTTTGCCACCAATTTAATATTCCCCATTAATTGAAAATTTAGAGGTACCCCTAACAATAGCAGTGGAGTCGTCAGCAAAAAAATATGATTTCACAAATGTCGGAAGGCATATTGGCTGGTAAGTCATTTATGTAAAATGTTAAAAAGATTAGGACCCAAATAGAGCCCTGGGGAACCCCATGTTTAGTAATTCCAGTCAGATTCAGTACTGCCATTAGAGTTAATTATTGAGACTTATGCTTCCTCATTGCAAGATGTGACTCAATCCATTTTCCCTGCTACACCTCAAACACCGTAATATCGAAGTTTTTCTATTAAAAATTTTATGATTTATCGACGAAGACGGCATTTTTTGAATTGACTTGAAATTTTCCGCTTCTATTCCAATGGTCAAAACATATGTACCTTATAAGGCAATTGAAACTGTCACTGGCTCTCAGTCTATAAGGGATTTTAGGCCAAAGATCAACATTGCGGACCTCAAGCCTGAATTTTGGAACATAGGTAGTTCGTATGCATTATTCTTAACAACACAGAGAGTTCCCAAATGCACTGACGCTTGCTTCCTCTGCTATAGCGGGCCCAAAAGGCCATAAGTCACACTGTTCCATAAAAATGCTTGTAAAACCTGAACCAACAGATATCACTGTGATTTTTGTTTTAAAAAAAAAATTGGGACTAAAGTTGCTTTGTGCTAATATGCAAAACATTTATTACCGTTTTTATTAGTCACAATCACGAATAGTGCTGTGCCTAACTCAATACTTCCAAGAATATCCCGTAAATCTTGAATTAGGTCAAGTTCACGAAAAGTATCAAAACATAACAAATATTGGGGTGGCTGTCTTGTGGAAGCCACTTTTGATTTTTTACTGTGCAATGGAAAATTGACTGAGATATGACCAAAATGACAATTGTTTGCGCAGCGGCAGTGCAAATATCCTGGAACAAGCTGCATCAACTATAAAAATATTTTTAAAGCCGGAAACCACAGCAAAATTTAGGATCTGTTAAAAGATTATTTTAGAATGTTTTTTCACGTGGGACACGCTCGGAGCAAATAGGGCACCTGTCATGGCGTCCTCAAGATAGCCGCCAAATAATTCTTAACATTGCTGTAACTCAAGAAGTAATCATCGGATAATATAAGATAATAAGATAATTGATGCAAATGTAGATTTTTTTCAATCACTTATTTCTCGTCACTCAATTCTTTGTGATCGGCTGATCATAGGTATTTTGATTAAATCTAAGAAGAACTAAGATGAAAATGAATTGGGAAAGTGAAACACAAGGAGTCTTTTAAAAAAAAAACTTGACTGAATGAAGCCTTGAGCCACGCGTATTTGGCTAAATTTTTTTTATACACAATCATATTATTATTGATATAGTTTTGACAGATCGAGTAAGATTGCCATGAAGCGCGTTTGAAATGTGCTCGTAGAGATTGTGATAGATTAATGCATGTTTGTTTATTCCCAATGGTACCTGTTCAAATCAATTATGATATGACTTGAGACTTGAACGGCTTCACGTGCAATGTTACTTTAGATAAGGAAACGCTTAACGATTATTAAAAAATAATGCACTCCAAAAGATCACTGCAAGTCACTAGTCAGCATAGATAGTCTTTTATTAGTTAGTTAGGTTATTAGTTAGTTTTATTAGTATCCAAGAGATCTTACATGATAACAAGATATAGGATTTGTCAAGTTGGGTGCCTATATGCCTACATACATACATAGGCCCTAATTATTAGGTACAATATAAAATAATTCATATCAATAAATTATTATAACCAAAATATAGACCTAGTGTAGATAGGCCTAGTTAAAGGGATTATCTCATCTTGAAACACGAATGTATTATGAGTTTTGAGACACTGTATTGAATATGCTAAAGAAAAATCAAAGAGATCGGCCAACTATTCCGCCGTAAAAAAATATTTACCGAAATCCCGTGTTTTGGGCCACGCCTCCTCGCGTGACGTCAATTGTGGGTTAGTCGCAGGCGGCATTCGGTCAAGGCAAGCGCGCCGAGTAGTCGGTGTCATTACACACGGCAATCGCTGTTTGTACCATCTTGCGTATTCTCCTTCCACGTTTCAACGTTATTTTTTATTTTTGGGTATGTCTGGAGTAAAACCATATTTATTTTGAACCATAGTTTAGTTTACAGCAGATTGAAAAAATAAACATGCTGTGGCGGCAGCTAAGAATAGGGCAGTGGTTTTGAGTGGTCGTGCGGGCCACACCGAATGGTTGTTTATATGGATTTGGCCAATCTAAATCAATAAATATTGAATCGATATGCTACCATGAATCGGAGAAAAAAATGAAAATCCTAGCTAGTGATTCCTGCATCACTATGCATGACTCGTTTCGCAGCGTTACAAGCGATTTGGGCGTTTGAATAGGGCAAAACATAATCTTGCTTTGATAGCAAAATGTGCAGCAACTAAAAACAACTGCAATAAAGTACAAACAAAAATATGGAGGCATATTGTTTGTAGGAACTTTGTCAGTTGGATCAATTCGTGGGAATCCTTCGGGATGCACAGTCGTATTTTCATTCCTTCCTGTGTCGTCTCGGCGATTAGAGCCGAGTATGTAATATGTTGCACTCGACATAAATAGCAACTTTAATGCACTGGCAAATGATTTAGGCCTAAAAACAGAAAAACTGACACCACACGTGTACAAAGCTGCAACAATGTTAATTGAACCTAGATATTTCTGTCCATCCTTTACTTATGATGACCACACATCCGTATTCCGTATGCCAGTTTATGCACGTGGTAGTGACAGATAGATAGCATCGATCCCTTCATTTGATTTTCGATATCGGCTACAGGACCCCCACAAACACATAAAAAAGGGGAACAGTGTCAGAACGCATTCCCATTCCCAAAACACACAAAAACGTGTCAGAATGCCTACAAGGGTCAAATGCACTGTCGCCGTCGTCCGTCTCATCATCGCTCGAGTGATCTTCGTCGTCTGAGTTTGGCTGAAATGTCTCATCTAAATCGCAATCACCTTCGATATCTTCACAAAAACTTTTTCGATTACTTCACTTCTTTGATAATTACATAATATTTCTCTCCCATCTCACACTGAAGGTTACCAAGGTTACCTCCGTTCATGCAGTGTTACCCAGACCAATTATAAGATCATTTCCGCAACAAGTAACAATTTATAGAAATAACAAGGAATCACAAGGTATCCGCACAACGGCAACAAAGTATTCGCTTTGATGGCCAGTACGGGCAAGTTCCACAAAATAAAGAGCTTCGTAAAGGGAACTTAGACACACTACCTCTCATATTAAAAAATAGGAAAATACAGCAATTTCTAAACAGGTTCTCATTTTTTAAAGTTCATGTCAAATGTATACCTATACAAATTCATAGAAATTTTCCAAAAAACAATAAGTTGAAATGGGTTCCTTCCTGCCATCCTCGGAAAAACGCGGAAGTCACAAACGGTAAAATGTAAACAGTAGGGCTGTAGGGATGCAATACGTTTATGATATTTATGTTTACTTCTAAATTCGAGCAGGTTTTCAATTGCGTTAGAAACACTAAAAGTAAAATTCATTTTTAATTATTTATAAGTTCCCATAAGATTTTGGGGGGCTTCGCGACGACGCTTCCGATCTACTACACGACCGACAAGTCAAAGATCAAGTGCCCCCTGGATACGGGACAGAAGCCCGTAACCAAAAGTCGCCCGCACCACGCCACGCTATCCATCATGGCTCCATCCGATGTTCACCTAGTGAAAAACGGCCCTTATCAGGACCACAAACCAACTATAATATACTGGAACGCAGGAGGCGTCTCCAAAAAACTGGACGAAATCTACAGCATTATCTACGAACAAAATGCAGATGTATTCTGTATCTCAGAGGCGGTAAAATGGCAGAGAAAACAGAACAAAATCTAAGTGACCTTAAAACTCCCAACTACGTCATCCACATCCTGGAGAGAAGCAGAACGATCTCTTCGGGCTTGATCGTTGGAGTGAGGTCAACCCTGATCTCCACCTTCACAGTCACACATAAAATGGAGGCTTAGTGGCGACAAGGATTTGAAATCGCTTCCCTGGACGTCTGGATGGGACAAATTAAGTATAGGCTAACCAGTCATATGCTATACAACCCTCCACAAAACATACCAGCTGCCCTCGAAACCATCAACGTTTTGAGGAACACAATCATCGTTGGCGATTTCAATGCTCCACACAAAGATTGGGACTACGAGTCGAACCACTTCCAGTTGACAAACTGTAGCAGAATTGGTCCTACTCGAACGCACTCTTCCTGCTCGAGGACCCGGACAAGGAGAACAGGGCCACTTTCCTCTCCAACTCCGGATACACTTCCCGACCAGATCTTGTCATGGCCCACTCATCAATTGCGGATGACCTAAAACAAGAAAATCTCGATTGCCCCTCAGGGTTGGGTCACTCATAAGGTGATTAAAATCAGCGCCATCAAGAGCAGCTTCAAAAATGAGCAGTATCCCTACCTGAGGTGGAACTTCCGAACGGCAAAATGGAATGACTTCACAAAAACCATGGAAAATCTGGCCTCCACCACCCATCTCTCGGCAACCCACATCGAGATACAAAACTGTTGGAGGAGAAAATACTGGAAGCTGCACGCGAACACATTCCCAGAGGCTCCCGAAAAAACTACAAACCCTTTTGGAGCAGAAAGCTTGAAAATCTGAGGATAAAGCGTAGGTAACAAATGTAGACATGAGCAAAAGACCCCAACCAGCAAAGAAAAGCTTCTTGAAGCTCAAAACAACCTCACCAAAGCAATCGACGAGGAAAAAGAGCAGAAATTTAGAAATTTTCTGTTGAATCTGGACTATAGAAAAGACTCCTACAAGGCTCACATCTACACTTCCAACTTACGTGGGAAAAAGCAAAGCCAGAAGAAGAAAATGCTCCTCTTCTCTATAAAGGAAATATGGCAGTGACTACAAAGAAAAGGCTGATGTCCTGTGCAGACACTTTACCACCATAAGCAGCCCTCTAAGAAAGAAGCCAAAAAAGTTGCCAAAATTTAAGTACAAGCACATGCCAACAACGCTTACAATCGGCCTTTCACCTCCCAGGAGCTGGATTATGCATCATCAAACTAGACAACAAAAAAGCGCCTGGCCCCGACAAGATTCATGTTGAATTCCTTAAACACCTGGGACCTAAGGCACGGAAACTTGTCCTCGACCTCATAAACAGTTCCTGGACATGTGAAGTCCCATCAAGCTGGAAATTGCCTTCATCACGCCAATTCTGAAGCCTGAGAAAGACGCCTCTGACCCTGCCAGCTATCGTCCAATTGCCCTCACAAGCGCCCTTGCAAAGACGGCTGAGAAAATAGTCAATGCCGCTTGGATAATTACCTCGAAAGCAACTACATCATCGCCGAAGACCAGCAGGTTTTCGACAACACCGAGGCACCACAGACCAAGTCGTCTACTTTGCGCAGACAGTCAAAGAGGGTTTCAGCAAAGGTGAAAGCACACTGGCTGTCTCCATCGACCTTTCTGGAGCTTTCGACTCCACAGACCGGTCATGGGCAGTCAAGCAGATGATCAAAGATGAAGTACCAAACAACATTGTCAGATGGCTCCACGACTTCATTAACAAGAGGCGTATCAAGGTGGTCCACAAAGTGCCCATAGCAAAACACGTAAGACGCGAGCCGGAGTTGCTCAAGGTACAATCACAGCGCCGACCGTCTTCAAAATTGCAATCAATGGACTCATCAAACTATTGAATCGAATACCTGGCCTTGTCGTCAAAGTTTTTGCAGACGACTTTGTCATCTTCTTCACAGGAAAATGTCCGGTTGGACTGGAGCAAAAATGGGCCTCGCCATGACGATAGCTGCAGGCTGGATCAAAGTGCACGACTTTAAGATAACTGCAGCAAAACCATCTGCACCTACTTCACGATGAATCACAATCCCTTCAAGTTCAACATCACTCTTGATGACAAACAGATTAAACAGACAGATGAGATGAAGTACCTTGGCGTGACTCTCGACAAAAAAATGACCGCAAGATCCACTTTGAAAAGGCAGCAGAGAAGGGCCAAAATGACTACGACTCCTTCAAAGGGTAGCCGGTGTGTCCTGGGCGCAAAACTAGACACTCTGGCGCTGACCTACAAAAACGTACATCAGACCAGCCATTGAGTACGGCACCGAAGTCTTTCCTGCCGCCGCCGCAACGCACACGCCAGCCATGTCGACAGAGTCCAAAATCGAGCCCTTCGCCTCATAACGGGAGCAGTGAAAACCACCCAATTATCGCCATGGAGTGGTTCAGCCAAATTGAGCCTCTACAGCTAAGAAGAGAGCAGCGCGCTGTCCAACTGCACGAAAAACTGGCGCGCCTTAACCCTGACAAATGCTCAACTACCCAACCTCAAAAGTCAAGGCGCACACTAACTTTGCTGAAACAGTCCACCAACTGAAGAGTAAAAACTGTCCTATCCTCCTAGAAGCACCACGTGCACCACTTGACGTACCACTTCCCAGAGCTTCTGCCGGACAAGTCCAATCAGCTTGCCCCGGGACCAAAATTGACGGCATCGAGAAGAAAGATGACCATGACCATAAAGAACTGAAAGAGCTTGCCGAGAAGCACCTGAAGAAGCACTTTCTCTTCAAGAGTGGGTGCACATCTTCACAGACGGCTCCTATGACTCGGCTACAAACAGAACAGGTTACGGCATCCACTGCATCTTCTTTGAAGAAGCCACTCCAATGGGAGCTGGCGAAACATACTTCGAACGCTGAGGTCGCAGCCATTGCCAGGGCGGCCGAAAAAATCGCCGAGACCCCGCCTTCCCCCTCAACAAGACAAAATTTGTGATCCTAAGCGACAGCGTCTCAGCCATCCAATTTGTCTCTCAAGCAGCGAACCTCCATCCTAAATCGCTGCTTTTCAAAAACTCCCTTGTCGGCATCCGACAGCAAAACAAACTATTAGAGACTCAATGGATCCCCAGCCACTGCAAGATCATGGGGAATGAAAAGGCAGACTTCTTGGCCAAAGTGCCCACAAAAGCACCGCAACCACCTGCAGCGCCTCTCTCCTACCAAAATGTCAAAACTAAGATCAAGTCAACCACAAAAAGGATCTTCAGAAACACCACAGAAGAGACTTCACGACTAAAGAACTGGTGGACCGAGATCAAAAAAGGGCCAGACAAAGACTGGTTGAGGAGAACGGGGCCACCGCCTTTTCCGGCTTGTAACCGGTCACGACGTCTTGCAGCACCACCTGCACCGCTTCAACATTACCAACGAACCGGCCACCTGCAAACTTTGTAATTTAGAAGATCAAGAAAGAGCGCACTCTCTTCAGATGCCCGCCCCAAGAATGACATTGACTCCCTGCCCGATGACCTGAGCAGGATAGAAAAGTGGCAGTCTTATATTGGATAGCAAGACAGAAGAATGGCTGAAGAGGCCAACTTTGCACAAGAAAAAATAAAAATAAAAATAAGATAACTATAATTTGCAAGATCCTGAGGTTACGTGCTCCTTTTAGCGTTTTCTAAGTAGCAATTCCTTCCATGGAACAGTTATATTAAAATATTAAATTTAAAAATCGACAGTGAGATGAAAGCTCTGGGTTTTGCGAGTCGAATGGTATGCGTGCGTGACCTTCACCACACAGATTGTCCGTATTGCATGCGTCAATGACTCAACGCACATCCAACACACACACACACACACACACACAGGCACACATCACCCGAGCGCGATTAGCGACAAACCAAGAGCGAGTCTCCTACTCCGAGACAAAGAGCTAACTTTGCGAAATGAAAGCAAGTGCCCCTGGAGCTAGACTACCCGCAACAATATTGACAATAACTTCTAAGATATTTGCGTCTAAACTATACATCCGATTTTGATAACATTTTAGGACGTTCTTTAATATAATATTATGGAGAGACCCAATTTTGTATTTTTGTGATAACTGCATTTTCATTTACATTTTACTCAATGGTATGCGTGCGTGACCTTCACCACACAGATTGTTCGTATTGCATGCGTCAATGACTCAACGCACATCCAACACACACACACACACACACACACAGGCACACATCACCCGAGCGGCGATTAGCGACAAACCAAGAGCGAGTCTCCTACTCCGAGACACGAGCTAACTTTGCGAAATGAAAGCAAGTGCCCCTGGAGCTAGACTACCCGCAACAATATTGACAATAACTTCTAAGATATTTGCGTCTAAACTATACATCCGATTTTGATAACATTTTAGGACGTTTCTTTAATATAATATTATGGAGAACCCAATTTTGTATTTTTGTGATAACTGCATTTTCATTTACATTTTACTCAATAACTATTTTTTTTTACGCACGGAAAAAAAAAACGAAAAGGTAGACCCTAAACAAAATATTCTTTAATATGTTACAAAAGAATTCATGTAATTATCTTTCCCCATTTAGATTTTATTCTTAAAGTGGCAGAAATCTGCGACTATCCCGAGGCCTCTTAAAAAAGGGTGATTACTAACAAGGGAGTCTACTTTATCAACATTTAACACTGTTTTCGAAGCAATAGTGTTCTGTAATTATGTTACCGTAATTCCGTTAGCAATAAAATTTGGAGTAAATACATATTTTTAAAACTATTTTTGATTAAACTCTTCCTTATTTTAGTGAAACATTAGAAGAAAACTACTTTTGTTGTTAATTTAAGTATACATAGATATTTTAAAAATAATTGATTTTTGGTAACAGAATTACATTAGGAAACAGTGTATTGGTAAAAAGAGTTAAATGGCTAAAGTTTGTACAATTATTTAACTATTTTTGTATTATCTTGCCAATACAACATGTAAGTATTGAAAGGAGTTTAAATGAATAAGTTTTTGCTTCAAAACATACCCAAAATTTAAATAACTAAAATATGTTCTTACAATGTTCTCCAACCTGCAGTGGTATAATGAAAATTAAAATGCATGCAAAAGTGAGAAAAAATATAATTTTATGGACTTTCATAAATTATTTCCAAAGCTCAACATATTAATTTACTTAAATTTTCATGAAATACTTTTTTCGATAAAAATATTTCTTTTTTCTCTAGTCAGGGACACTTAGCTGTGGAATTGCCCAATACATAAAATACATAAAATCCCAGCATTATGACAATAAAACAGTAACAATACTTAACAGTTTTTAAACAAAGTCCATCTGCTTTATAAAATAAAAACACCCTATTATGAATGATTTCAAATATGATAATATGGCACTTGGCTTACTTTTGCAGTGATAGCCCGTTTTAATTTAGATATCAGGTTAAAAAATTTCAGAAGGTCAATGAGTAAATGACTAAGACAAAGATAAGACCAAATACAGAGCATGGTGACAAAGCTACAAGTTAATAGGGTAAAAAATAAACAATTTCAAAAGGGGCAAAGACTTAGGGGATGCAGTTGAATTCAGGAGCATTTTGATTTTGAGCAGTTAAAAATTCTTCAATTGTATAAAAAGCACCCCTTATAATATGATTTCAGTTCATGGAGTTGCTTTGAAAGATCCTTTAATTTTTTAATGTTTTGTGGTAGCCTATTTAAAAAATTTTTTAAAACCTATCATGTGAGTACCTTTATGGCATTTTAGAGTGCGTTTATCTGGGATATAGAAGTCCTCTTTTTGGCGGGTATTATGGTTTTGAATGGCCGAGTTTGTTGGAATTTTCTCCTTGTTCTTCAAGAGTAAAGCCAATGCTTCATAATTAAATAAACTTGGAAATGTCAATATGTGCAGTTTTACGAAAGCAGGTTTACAAGATTCCCTCCGTCCCAAATTTCTAATGTCCCTAATTGCCCCTTTTCTGAATCATAAATATGTGTGTGGCTTGCGTTGAATATCCCCATAAAGGTAAATATATCTAAGATGTGACTCAAAATATCCGTGGTATGCTAATTTAGCCGCTTTACGCCTATTGCTTCTTTTATAAAGTGTATTGTGTTGCTGGCCAACTCAATTTTGGGCTAAGAGTTGCTATATGCTGGGACCATTTAGGGATTGATCAATTTCAAAAACCTAACTGTTGTCACTTCATGTCGTTCGAGCAATGTATTGGATATCGTTATTTGTGGGTGTGTAGTAACACGGTTTTGAGATGTTGAAAATGCATGTAATTTGTTTTATCTTTGTTAAGGGTGAGTACATTTGCATTTAACCATTTTAAAGAGATCGGCAATTAGTTTTTCGTATACTTTTTAAAACTTGGAAGTTATCCGCTGTTGTATAAAAAGCAGTAATATCGTATGCGTATAATGATTTTGACAATGAGTTTTCCCATAATAAATTTTTAAAACATATTGTTGAAGCTAATTAATATATTAAAATAACATTAGTGGTCCAAGGATAGATCCCCCGCGGATCCCCCCTTCCACCTCTAGGGCCCTTCTGAATAAAAAATTACTTCTTCCTGCACTGTTTTTCATGTTGTATTTTTACGGTTACCCTTTGCATCCTCGCAGTCAGATACAATAAAAACTAACTTAGGGTGTTCCTTTGATACCAAAGCACAAGTTTTTTAATTAATATTGTATGGTTAACGCAATCAAAGGCTTTACTAAGATCACAGAATATACCTAATGCACATTTGTTGCCATCTAGAGCATTTAACAAATGATTTTCTATATCAGGCCAAAGCTGTTAATGTTGATTTATTTTTTAGAAAACCATGCTGACTTCACTTAGTATTTTATTTTCATCAAGGTATGTAGGGTAAGGGAACTAGTTCTGGATCGGGTTAAGCAATATTACAATTTTGAGTATCAGGATTTTTTTTTGTTTTCCCACATACTATATTCTTACTGATTAACTTTCCGACAATGTTTGCAAAGAAAAAATTTAAAAAAAGTTTACGAAGGTACTAAAATGAGCCAATTAAAAAAGTAGTGCTTTGATCCAGAACTGATACCTGGGTATCAGTGTGGATCATCAGCCTAAAACTTTTCAAATTGATATCAGGGGTTCATTGATATGTTTTCATAAGTAGTGATGCAGCCGCACCTGACAAATTTGATTCTGGACGCCCGGTATCAGCATTGATCCACAATCAGTCCCCTGATTAGTTGTGGATCAAAATTGGTAATTGTGAATTATTTGCAGCAATTATGCTAACCACAATTTTTTTTTCAATACAAAATTTAAAGACAAAGACAAGAGCTAACACCTGAGTATAAATTTTATAAGCCAAATATTCTAAACACAAATTTATATCCAAATTCAAAATTTTGAAAAAAATATTAAAAAAATTAGGCTAGACCAAAACATTTTTTTTTTTTTTTTTAGATTTGCATCTGTTTAGGACAAGCTCTAAAAATAAGTGTGCCTAATTACTTTTAACTTGGTTTTTAAACACTATTAGGCTTGCTGCATATGTCCTATTCATTTAACATGGTGTTACGATCTAAAAAACGGACAAAAACCTCTTATTTGTAGACACCCGCAAGGGTGCTTTGAGTATTTTGTACAGAAAACCTATTATAGTCAATTTTTAGCAAAACTAATAATAAAAATTCTGACAAAGTTTGAAAGCTGTGCTAATAACTGATAAAATTTTTACAATGATAAATGCATGTGTATATCAATTGCGTCTTGTTGCAAACCGGCAACCATTTTGATAGCATTGTTGACTATTTCCTACTTAAGTTGACAAATGACTCAACCTGGTGATGACAGTGTGCAATTCCAAATGCCCCTTTGGGATAAATTCATCAGAAAAATATACTGACAGTGCAACTAGTACATTACATGTAGAACTTACACAAGCCCAAAGATTTTGATCCACAACTCAACCACATCCAAACTAGTTCCCTTACCCCACCGTAACGATCTGGTTAGCGTTAGTTTTTTTTTAAAATCTTGGATATAACCGGTAATAGAGATATTGGCCTATAGTTTGCCATGTTTTTAGTGTTTCCTTTCTTGAATAATTAATTTAACCTCAATTTTGTATTAGTACTACATTAAAAAAATCCATGTTTTACAATGGGGAAAAAGAAGCTAATGTTATATCATCATCAATCATATCGACTCAACGCACCAAATATACGTGTTTATCCAACAACGTGCTGAAAAAAACATTTTTTAGTATGTTGTCCGGTTGTTCGGTTGTGTAAAGTCGAGTGTTAGATTTTGTACATTCTAACATTTCCATCGTATTAAATATAAATTTGGTAGTCCAAAATATTTTTTTATTTTTGTCTCACTTTGTCGCACTCTCCCATAAATATTCATATTATTGATTGTGAATAGCATGGGCCCCGGAAATTTTCAGCGTCTATGGCCCCACCAAATAACGTAAAGGCGCCACTGGTAAATTACCCACATTAGAAATAAGGCAAAGCGGGTGGTGAAAACACCCCTCCCCCAAACAATAAACAAAAAACAATCAAAGTGGGCGGCAGCGTATGAGGTCAATAGCCCGCGCGGTGCCAGATTGCAGAGCTAATTCACATGGACAGAGGATCGAACCTAGCGTCAAGTAAAGTTTTATTGCAACATTAGCTTTCATCCAAAGCGGGCTCATTTAAAGGTTAAGTCGGGCCTAGGCCAAAAAATTTTCAAGTAAGTCACACACCCCCCGTCCAACCTAACTACCACCATGGCCAACCAAACTAGGCAAGTGTATAGCCATCCAACTTCAGAAGTAGATAGACAGGGGGTTCAGAAATATCTTATGCATCATAACATACAAGGTATGGGTGGGGGAAAGCCAGAGGAATTAGAAATTTTGTAGATTCACAAAAAAGAATCATTGATCTCATTTGCATATCTGAACACTGGTTGGCTCAGGGTCAGGAGTCTTCAGTGTTAATCAACGATTTCACTCTGGCCGCTTGCTATTCAAGGAGGAAACATTTCGGGGAGGGTCAGCTATCTTTGTGAGGAAATCGGCAGGATATATTTATGAAAACAGACCCGACCTAGACAAGATTGCAGCTGAGAGAATACTAGAAATATGTGCAATCGAAATTACTAAACCATGTAGCATGGTAATTGTACGGTATACAGACCTCCACTGACCGAGTAACTTCAAGGCATTTGTTGCTAAGTTAGAATCAATTTTTTAAATTAGTTCAAAGTAAAGATAGCATGAAAACCATTGTAATAAGCGAGATTTTAATGTGGATTTTTCACATCCAAACACAGAAAAACAGGAACTGGAAAATCTTCTGGGTATATATAATTTATCAGCTCTTATTACAGTCCCAACAAGAATAACAGTAAATAGCAGTACCATTATTGATAATGTACTCACAAATTTCTTACCTCGGACAATGCCAAAAGTTGTTGAAACTGGGTATTCGGATCATTTGTGCCAAATTATCAACCTTCCTTTGACAGGGCCTATTAAAAAACACAGGGTGTCTTCTCACTGTTGGGGTCGACAGTTTAAGGTGAGAATATAGAAAACTTTATCCACAATCTAAGTGTGACAGACTGGAGTGGGTTGGTAGGGAAACAGACGCGGATAGAAAATATAATGAATTTCTAAAATATTTTTGTCACTTTTCAACTTAAATTTCCCAATTAAACAATTTCAAACAAAAATCCATAATAGCAGTGGGTAACAGAGGCCATTAAAAATAAATGTCTAGTTAAGAGAATGCTATCCAGCAAAGCAAATATGACCAAAGCACACAGTTTCTAGAATATTTCCGGGTCTACAAAAAAGAGGTTGCCAAGGACATTCGAATTGCCAAAAAGAAGTATACTGACAGAGTAATAGGTGAAGCCAATATAAAATAAAGGCCACATGGGGGGTGGTAAATTCATTAGCGGGTAAAGGGAGTGATAAGGGAGCTGTACCAATTGCTCTAAAGGTAGATGGGAAAGAAGTCGTGGATGCGAACGAGGTAGCAAACCTGTTCAACGACTATTCACAGATATAGCAGACAATATAATAGATACCAAATCCGACACAGCTCAAGCATGTATGGCTAAACTAGAAAAGGGAGATGGTTAGGTGCAATCAAAACTTTTCCCTCTTGCCAGTGAGCACAAATGAGGTATTTGAGGTGATAAGGGATCAAAGCCAAAAGATCAGCAGGGTGGGACGAGGTGCCCAGTTTTTTGATCAGACAATGTGCAGCATTCATCGCAAAGCCACTAGCAGACATTTGTAATGTCTTCTTTCAGTTCAGGGACATTCCCGGAAAAGTTAAAATATCCACAGTGAAACCACTTTTCAAGAAAGGTAAGGCACAGGAGATGGCCAACTATAGACCAGTGTCGTTAATCCCAAACTTTTCAAAAGTGTTGGAGAAATTATTTCTAAAGCAACTTAATACTTTTTTAAATGATAACCACTACTATCGGATTGCCAACATGGATTTAGGACAGGCCGTCCAAAATCAGCAACTTTTAATCTCACCCATGCGGTCCAAATGGCATTGGAAGAGAAAGAAGTTGTGGGGCAATTTTATGTGATTTGTCAAAGGCTTTTGACACTATCAACCACTCACTTCTACTTGATAAATTAGAGCATATGGGGGTAAGAGACAAAACACTAGCTTGGGTTTCCTCATATTTGTTGAATAGGAAACAGAGGGTGGCCGTAGGAAAAGGAAAATCGTAGCTCACTCAAAATGGAGGCTTGTCAAACATGGAGTACCGCAGGGGTCAATCGTGGGGCCAGTATTTTTTATTCTGTATATCAACGATCTTCCAAAAATCTACCGCTGGGTTGTATGATTGTTCTCTACGCAGATGATTCTAGTGCTATAATACGGGCACTCTGCGAAATGGGTTTGAAAGATAAATTCCTAATTATACTGAGGGCCTTTGAAGAATGGTTTGATGCAAACAAACTTAAGTTAAATTGTGGGAAAACACAGCTGTTAAAATTTCAGGTTCAAGGTGAATTATCACAGATGACGGTTTGAACATGAGAATGTGGAGATGGAACTGGCGGAGCATGCAATGTTTCTTGGACTAACTGTAGACTTCAAGCTTAAATGGGCAGACCATATCCACAACTTATGTAGTAGGTTAAGTTCTGCTTGCTATGTATTGAGGAATGTAGTAAATCAGTGCAACCAGAAGATAGCAAAAATGGTGTATTTCGCATTTTTCCAATCATTAATTCAATACGGGATCTTATTCTGGGGTAATGCATCGGCTACAATATCTGTCTTTCGTCTTCAAAAGCGGGCTGTAAGAATTCTTCTTAACTTACCAATAGGGCATCTTGCAGACAGGCATTCAAAACTCTAGGTATTCTCACTATAACTGGTACTTATATACTTGAAATGGCATGCTTTGTCAATGAAAATCCCACCTTGTTTCAAAGGAACAGTAATGTGCACACCCCCAACACTAGACTTAAAGACAATCTCCACCAGGACCAACTAGGCTTAGGCTAGCAGATAGTGACCCTATCCAAGCGGGAAGGAAATTTTTAATCACTTACCAAATAATATAAAAGGCAGATTAGGTGAAAGTAGTTTTAAAAATAGTGTCAAATCTGGCTGCTGGAAAAAGAGTTTTACTCTCTTGCAGAGTATTTTAGTCATTGATCTGTGGACTTTCTTCCATGTGAGTTGTGTGTATTAGTATTGTACTTGTTAGTTATGTAATTTGTAATATGTGTGTTTTAAATTAGCTCAGAACTGTGATATCTTGTAAGAGTATGACTATTGCCTACTGGGTTATATACCCTTATTATAGTTTTATCTTGTTATTGACTTGTTTTACATTGGGAAACTTATTTGTACATGTAGGCGACTTAATCATTGTAATGTATTTTACATTATCTTAGAAATGTGATATCTTGCAAGATACTGATAGGCCTATCCTAATTAGTTTTATCTTGTTATTGACGCTTTACACTGGTAGGCCTAGAATGATTTGTACATTTATACTAGGATATTATAACCAGGTATTATATTCAACCACTCTTGATGACAACGTCTAATACTCGCCTACCATGTATAACTTGTGTTGGCACATGAGTGCAAAAAGATGGCTAATAAATATCAATATCAATATCAATATCAATATCAATATCTATCAATATCAATATCAGTCTTTTTTTTTACACCAATGAGGACTCGGCACCGCCGTCTTTCATTGACTTGCAACTCAACATCACTGCAACCGACAACTTATTTACAAGGGGACAAATATAATTATTGTATGCCTTTATAGTTTATATTCATGGATAACAGTTAAAACAAGGCTATGCAGGAACATCCTGGATTCGAACGAGGATCGCAGGATCATGGGTAACAAGTAACAACACCAATCTGAAATCAACCAATGGCTTCTGCAGTGGCTTATACAAATTTTAAGAGTAGGCCTACTTAATAATTCGTATAGAAAAACGGTACAATAATTTTATCAAGTTATTAATTAATTACGATTTTGTAATTCATGAATAGTATATAAACACATTTATTTGAAACTAAAGCTACAATCGCCACACAAAAAACTAAAATAACCGGAAAAATGCAAGCTAGACAATGTGTGTAGTACTGTAGTCCAATTTTGACTCTACTTAAGTGATAAGATGGAAATAATATAGTTATATTGTTTAAGTTTTGCGCAATACCATAATTTATACAGACCGCAAATGCTCTAGGGTAACCTTTCAAAAGGAATTTGTCATGAAAAGGTTGAGTTGCTCATAGCAAATACAATAGAGAGATTTTAGGACCCTCACTGAGGTTTTCAATTTACATTCCAAGATGAAAATGACAATACATATTATTTGGAAACTCTTCTAAGTGATAGATAAATCGCGTAAGTTTCAACATTTGGGGATAATATATAGTGTATGCTATTAAAATCAAGTCATAACTAGGCCAAAAATGTTTTTGAATCAAACTTGTACCTCAATTTTAAGAGGGATTCAAGAACAATAACATAACTATTTGATATGATTTAATTTGAATATTTCCTTAAAAATTAACATAAACGCTTTGCAAAAAAAAAACGAAAATGCTTAGAAAAATTTAAATAAGGCAATGAATTTGTTAAAATTGAGACAAAACTTATCAACCCCGCTTTTAGTTTCGAGATGGTATTTTTCTTTTGCACAATGGAGCACCTGAGGTATCTTATACCTGAGGATTATAGAAAGGTTGGTCGGGCGACCAAGTTGTTTGTGTGCTCGGGTTGATGGCGCGGTTGTGGGGGGGGGGGGGAACTTTAGACTGATTCTTCAAGACAACCAATAGGATCACTGTATTCGAATCACTCGCCAACAAATGAATGGAGAGCGCATACGCAAAACAACGCTATCTTTCACAGAAGTCGTGATTCGTGAACTATATTAGTTTCTTCTTTAGAACCTAGATCGCAGCCTCACGTAAATGTCACAGTCCGCAGCGCTCGAGTGAAGAAATTTGGTACTACATTGCTGGAAATCCGACCTTAATGTCTCTAGTGGTTCTTAGTTGGTCTACCAGTAGTCCTAGGTTTACTATTATAGCTTAGTAGCCTACACTGTAATGTACAATACTGTACAATACTGTAGATTGCTCAAGCAAATGTCGGTACTGTATTTAACAAACTTTTATTTTGTGTTCAAGGTCATGAAGTGAAGACTAAAATGAAGAATCTTCGGTCACAGTTTTTGGCAGAGTTAAGAAAGCAGCGAGAATCGGCTAAAAAGAGTGTCGAAGCGGCAGATCTGTACACATCCAAATGGAAGTATTTTGGCCGATTAGCTTTTATACTGACAAACTATCCTATGGCTCAGTTGGGAAAAACGTCAGCTTCAGATTTTGTACGTGAGCTTAGCCAATATATTTTATTTATTTGCAATGTAGGCCTAATCATCTGTAATCAATATCATCATCCATTGCCATTTCCTGCTTCTGGCAGTTGTAACTAAATTGTTACACTTCTTTCTGTCCTCCCACAATTTGTATCTCTTCACATCTTCCTCATGCTGTTGAACCAAATGCACACACTATGACAGATTCCAACCCTGGCTCTAAGCCTTCCTAGCGAAAGCCCTACGTTGAACAGTCAATAAAAAAAATAAAAAAATGAGCTCTCAAAGCTAGCTCCGGAACAAAACTCTTTTTACTTGAAAATCATAAATAAACCCGACAGTACGCACATGATACCGTGACACCACAGTTAACAACAGACTCCGGGCCAGGGGCAACAGCAACCCTGGACCCTAGGCTTACCGAACTCCCTGAACTCGAGCGGGCTGGGCAACTCAGCAAGGCCACGATGTCCGGCAGGCAACAGCATAGCCCAGCAGTAGACCTCCTTATGCTACTCGTCTCATCAAGGCGGACGTTCTGATAATTATTGAAGAATAGTATTGCCCTTGAAAGAGAGGGGTGAGGAGGGGGTCCCACATGCAACGTCCAAAAAGTCAAAAACAAATTGAAAAAAAAAAATTTCAATGATGTAGGCCTAATTGCAGTGGCGTGCTGACCATATAAGACCTGGTGCAATTGCACCTAGTCAAAAGGGGTGAGTGGGTGGGTGGGTGGTGAGTAAAAGGGGTGGGTGAGTCCCCTACCCACCCCTTCACCCCATCCTATTTATTACTCATTTGGTATCAAATAAAAGTAGGTCTCCTTATTTTGTGGTGTTAGAATGATTACAACATTATCTATGTAATATTTATTTAACGACTGTAACAAAGATACATGAATTACCTTCGAAAATGGGTGAAATGGGTGGCAAAAATTCAGTAAAATCAGAGGAAATTTAAGACAAAACACTATAGAGAAGGGTAAATTAATAATTGTGACGTGATGATATCGACGATCGTTGTTTGTTAATTAACTCAATACAGGAGTACATCCACCGATATCTACCAACGAAGGTCGTAACCATTACAGACGTGTTTAAGCGCTCAGCTTTCTGTGTTTTTTTTTCCTGGAAAACTGTTATTAGCATCGTTATTTCCCGCGAACGTTGATAAAGGATCAATCAATGAGATCCACACGTGTTTTCCTCAATTGATTTATCGATTTCGAATAAACAAATCGTGAAATCTCCGTAATATTCTAAAAAATTTATCTTCGGGAATTTATTTCATGAGTACAGATTTCTTAACACAGATTTTCATCCTAGATAACAAGTTGGTAAAATTGTTTACCGTAATATCCATGTTTGTTTTTTCGTCTTGGACTAAAATTCCGCTTTTACATTTTGAAGTTAATTCTTTGCAACTAAGTATGAATGTCAATGGAATAGTAGTTTACTTACATTTATGCAAAATTTGGTAACGATATTAACAACCGTTCAGGTGCAATCATCAACATCTAATTGTTAAGCTCGTGCAATTTATTTGCCTCATCCTCAGTGACTCCTTTTAACCATACAAAAAAGACCACAAATTTACTTTATTTCACACATTTTCTGATATTTGGGAAATCACAAATTTGCCAAAAATAACTATTAATCGATTATTGATTTTTTTTAACTTTTTGTCACGACTAATCGTTTGTTTATGTTACTAATTGTTTCACATTCATCCGAACCGTACGCAATTTACATGAGACTCACGAAATCACACTTTTACGCCTTTTTTACTTTTGAAGTTTTAAATGCAATTTTATTTTGGTGGTTAGAGACGTTTAGCTATGATTCTTAAAATGGTTACCAACAGGTATCTACAACTCTTGAAAACCTTGAATAGTTTGGGAAATAAATAAATCTGAAAAGGTCAGGGAAATGAGTTCAAATCATGAGCGCCGGGAGGGGGCGCTTGCCCCCTAGATTTCTGTAAGAATTAAATTTTTACTTTAAAAAATTATTGTTTTTACGTACGTACGTAAAATTTCTGTTTGATTGCTTGGGATGCCTCGTCCCGCTGACACAATATCCTCGGCTTAGGACCTTTTTCAAGGGCAAATTATAAAGTTTGACTTAAAAATTTTGCCGTTATTTAGGATACAAATATGGGTACCTCAAAACGCGTTTTAGGCCACCAAACTTCAAGCAATCTCAAAAAATTTGCGCCTATTCCGCGCCGCCTCATAACAAATGCCCCTTGCTTTATAACATTTTCGTCCCGGTTTGTCTTCAAACAAAGGTAAGAACGCAATCTTGCCGGTTGCCCCATCTCCCCCTTGAGAAAATCCTGGCGGTGCCCATGGCTGGACTGGAATGTCCTTATTTTCCCTTCAAAATCCATACAACTCTACAAATCAAATTTAAAAAATCAAAAAAATTACGGTAGCTTCTCCCGGACCCCCATGTCAATATGCCGTCATTGCTATTCGTACCATTGAAAAGCAAAATTAGTTATTTATTTTCTCAACTAGACAAATTTATAGCGTGGAAAACATGGAAAAGTAAGGAAATGTTTCTACCTAAAATAAAGAGACTCTGACAATGTTGGCTTTATTATGCATTTTAAAATGATTGGATAGTGATCTGCTCCTGCCATATAATGTAAAAACTAACTAGGGAAACGCCAAAGTCGTTGTTAGACGAGTGAGTGAGCCATGTGTTGAGTACCCGGTAACATTTCTTTTCTTCCCATTACCTTAGGCCTCCCTAGCCTATCATAGGCTAGGGAGGCTTAAACTTAAATATCCTATTATTTATACGAATATAATTAGTCTATCAAACTTAAATGCAAATGTTTCCGGGTACTCAACACATGACTCGCGTCGATCTCGTCTAAATCAAAGTTTTTAACTTTGTTGTTACTCCCTAGTTCTAGTTGGTAAAGGCGCCTTATGACCGCCTAGAATGTGACATATGTGGTTCAGATCCTGGTTCGTGAAATGCTTGTTGATTTGCTTGATTGTATTTCCAAAATATTAAACTATGTTTTGAATAAATATAACGCAGTGTAGTCCATCATCGTGGCAATAGGGCCTACTATGGTAAACTGTCGCTTGATTTAACCGAAATACGTGTAAAATAGTGTAAGTTAATAAATTATTATTATTTTTTATTGCCACCAACACAGACTCCTCCACAATGCGTCTACAACGACTTTGGTGTCTCCCTAGTCTAGTTGGCTAAGGCGCCCTTATAGCCGAAATGTGGAAGTTGTGGGTTCAATCCCCTGGTCGTGAAAGATTTTGTAATTTCTGGATTGTATTTCAAAAATTATTAAACATGTTTTGAAATGCATATAACGCAGTGTAGTCCATCATCTGTGGCAATAGGGCCTACTATGGTAAACATAGCCAGTACGAAATACGTGAAAATATTGCAAGGTTTATTATTATTATTATTTTATTGCCACCAACAACAGAGTTACCTCCACAAGTGCGATATAGGCATTTCATAAAATTAGCTAATACTAAAGCACAAAAATAAAAATGATATCAAAAATCAAACAACATCTGAATATGTCTCAGGTGCACAAAAGAACATACTAAACGAAATGCAAATAAAAAATAAACTATGACGATTACAAATGTTACAAACCTCAAGAACATACTTTGAAGAAATAGTTTTTAAAACATTGAAAGTTTAGGTGATAAATGTCAAGATCAGGATGGATGACAACTAATTGGTTATACGTATGTTGGATCCGGTTTATTGGTGAATTACTAAAAATGTCTAGTCTGCTTCTGGGAAGATGGAAAGTCTGAAGGTTTCGTGTTAGTCTTGCAGGAACGTGAAAATGTACTGAATGAAGAAGCTGAGAGTCAAAATAATTGTGCAGAAGCTTATACAGAAATATTAGATCTGTATGCTGGCGACGATTTTCGAGTGATACAAGATTTAAATTCTTGCATAAAGTTGAATAGTTGCATCTATGATAAGTAACATTGGTCTTGTAGCAGACATGCTTAACGAACTTCTGCTGGATACGTTCAATGCTACGAATTTTTGTAATGTGATGAGGGTTCCATATGACACTTGCATAGTCAATTTGAGGTCTTATTAAAGCCACAAAAAGCTTCCTGAAAGTGCCAATGGAAAAGTCTTTTGTGCAATTCCTTTTCACAAAGCAGATCATTTTAAGGGCCTTCGGGATGATAAGCTGTAGGTGATTATTGTATGAGAGATCACTAGACAGTTGTACACCTAAATCACGGATACTATTCACCTTCATTAGCGGAGAGTTATTAAGCTGGTAAATGAAGTCAATATTACCTTTCCTTTTAGTAGTAAACGTAATAAAATTACACTTAGCCACATTTAGGTTAAGCTTCCATGACTTGCACCACTGTTACATGTTTAGGCTTGATCTGACAACTGCTTTATTGGTACGAACTGCCAACCTCTGCATACAGAATATGGCCGGTCACGGCCTACAAGATAATTATGAAATCAGTGTAGCCACCACTGACATCTCCTTTACAATATAAAGATTACTATGAGTATTGAGTATTTAGTATATGAATTACAAATTGAATATGCTGATTTCTCTATGATTACCTGGGTACCAAGTGTTCGTCCGTAAACATAATTATGATACATACACAGATACAATTGTTGTAAATCATTCATTTGGACTATACGTATACTTTATGAGTAATTGAGTTTGTTGGATTAATGAGCTGTTCTGTTATAAAACACACAGATAAAGATTAAAGATTAATAATTGTTCCGTTGCATTAATATTAATCGAGTACACAGAATAACTTTAGGAGTAATTGAGTTTGTTTGATTAATAACTGAAAGATAGACTCACTGAATTTATCGCATACGTTTGATGGATTTAACATGAGTTAGTCCGACAACTTTACCGGCACTTTCACTGCTCTACCTGACCGTGTCTTGTATGGACTCGGAGCTCCTGGGCTTTCTGGAGGCGACACGGAACTTGGCGCTTGGTCCTTTCCCAGCAAGGGTCTATCTGCAGCCAAATCTGGTAGGTCTACTTCTCTTGCGACTGGAGCATCCGTAGGCTTAACCGTGTTAGTTTGTTCTGGAGTCTCTCGTAGAAATACCCGGTTCCGGCGGTAGAGTTTATCGTTGGCTTTGACCACGTATGATCGGGAAGATAGTTTCTCTGTGACTACTCCTTGGCGCCATCTCTGGTCTTGCCACTCTGGGTTGGGTCTCAGACGTATGTCCTGGCCTACTTCCAGGTCAGGGTATTCTTTGGATCAGACGTCAAAGGATTGCTTCATCTTCTGCTTTCGAAGATTTATCTTCTCCTGCACTCCATCTTCAACTTTAGGGTATAGTAGTTTGTTGGTGATTGGCATTAACGTTCGCGTTCTGCGGGACATGGACGTTGTACTGGACTGGAGGCCATATTTTCGTAGGAGTGTTTCTCCAGTCAAGAATGCCTTCCATGGTCGGTGTCATCTTGTTTAGTTTTCTTCAAGATCTTCTTAGCAATCTTCACTGTCGCTTCCACTTTACCGTTTGACTGGCTGTTGTCGAGGTGAGATGGTGCAATGTTCAAACTCCCATTCGGAGGCAAATTTCTTAAACAAAGAACTCACAAATGGGGTGTCATTGTCTGTGACAAGTATCTCAGGTATACGTGTCGACTGAAGTTTTTCTTAGCTACATCGATGAGAGTTTGCGATTGGGTGTTCTCTAACTTGTCAAGTTCCCAGAAATCCGAGTATAGTCGACCGTGACGAAATATAGCTCTTCTTTAATGTGAAAAGTGCCCATCGCGACTCGTTTCCAAGGCAAGTTTGGAGTAGCATGTGTTTGCATCGTTTGTTTTTGTTGATTGTCAGCAAACTCATTACAAGTACTGCATTGCTTAACCTTTACTCTGATTTCTTGCGACATCTGAGGCCAATAGACTGTATCTTTAGCCTTTCGTAGACACGCTTCTGGTCCGAGATGACTGGAGTGAATTCTGTTTAACATCTCTGGGCGCATTAGCTTCGGAATGATAATCCTGCATCCTCTGAAGACAACTCCTTCTGCACACTAAGTTCTTCACGGTAGTTCCAATAGTCGCGGATGATAATTGGAGCTTGGTCACGTGTTGAGGGCCATCCTGTCATGATCACAGTTGTGAGAGTCTGGAGAGCTTCGTCTTGAGCTGTAACATTCTGGATTTGCCGCAGTCGTTCCTTTGTGACATTGAGATGCTCTGTCATGTTGATCTGCTCAAACTCGCTGTAGACTTCTTGTGTCGCAGGTTCAGAGTAAAAATGAGATATGGCTTTTCTCTCGAATGGTTTGTTATCGGAAGGTAGGATCGAGAAAGTAAGTCGGCTATGTACATTTCCTTGCCCGGTTTGTACTGAACTTTAAGGTCGTACCTTTGTAGACGCAGTAGCATACGCTGAAGTCGTTTTGGGGCTGTGACGAGAGGTTTCTTGAAGATAACCTCCAAGGGCTTGTGATCTGATTCAACAAAAACCCCTTGTTTGCCACATATGTATTGATCAAACTTCTCACAGGAGAAAACTATCGCTAAACACTCTTTTTCAATCTGTGCATAATTTTGTTCGGCTTGTGACAATGCCCTGGATGCAAATACGATTGGCTGTCCACCTTGCATGATTACAGCGCCAAGTCCAACCGAACTAGCATCACACTGTTTTGTGACTGGGCGTTCTACATTGTAGTACTTTAGAACAGGCGTGGTTGTTGCCAGCTGAATTATTTGGTTGAACGTTGATTCTTGTTGAGATTGCCACTCCCAGATTGCGTCCTTGTCAATTAGATGTCGTAGTGGTTCACAAATCGTTGACAGCTGCGGCAGAAACTTCGTCAAGTACGTGATAAAGCCAATAAATTGTTGTACTTCTTGTGCATTTGTAGGTCTAGACATTTGTGCAACGGCAGCAATCTTCGCAGGATCTGGTTTGAGACCTTTGTTCGTAAGCAAATGACCCATGTAGGCGACTTCTTCCATTTTGATTTGCATTTTTTCTTTATTGAGCTTGAGGTTGGTCGCTCGGCACCGCTTAAGTAGGCCATAGACGTTTTTCTCATGATCGATCTGGGCTTCAGCTGTCGTTTCTCCTACTCCATATACCACTATGTCATCTGCTATGACAAGTATGCCCGGTAGGTCATTGAGGATGTCATGTAGTCTTCGCTGATACTCTTCCGGAGCCGGCGATACGCCGAATGGCAAACGGAGCCATCTATAGCGTCCAAAAAGTGTGGAAAAGGTGGTTAGTTTGCTGCTCTCTTCATCCAGCAATATTTGCCAAAAACTGTCTTTTGCATCAAAAACAGAAAAAACTTTAGCATTCGACAAATGAGGCAACATTTCTTCAAGTTTGGGCAACTGTTATTGAGGTCGCTGCAGGGCTGCATTCAACTCAGGCGGGTCTATACATATTCTGAGCTTCTTCCCTCGCTTTACCACTATCATGTTACTCACCCATTGTGCTGGGCTCAGTCTCTCGTGCGATGATGTTGTTTGCCTCTAACTCCTTAAGTTTCTGACGCAGCTCCTCTTTCAGTGAAACGGGTACTCGCCTGGCCATATGCTGTGCTGGACGAGCTTCAGGGTCAACTGATAAATGAAGTTTCTCCTGAAGGCAACCTAGTCCCTCAAACACGTCTGCATAATCGCGTAGTACTCGATCTTTAAGAGAGGTCTCGGGCTTCGTACTGAAATTCTCAACCGCGCACAGGTCAGCTTTGATTTCAACTAGGCCTAGAGCCTGACATGTATCCGCTGATAACAGTGGCCGCTGTTTTCAAGTCAACTATTTAGAAAGTGAATTTTCCTTTTGTGAGTTTTGTAGTCTGGCACACTATGTTTGCTTTGCCACAAGGCTGCAATATTTCACCTCCATAACATCTTAATTTGTTGGTGCTGTGATGCATCTTTGGATTGTTGGCTGTACAAGGTTTAGGGCTAGTGCCCAGGCTTACCTTTGTTTTGTTAGGGCCTTCCCTTGTGTTGTCTTTGTGAAATCTACAACTTCCAGTTCTGATGCATTTGCATTGATTGTACTTAGCTGTTTTGTTGACTATACTCCCACTTCTGACACCATGTTACATGTTTAGCTTGATCTGACAACTGCTTTATTTGGGTACGAACTGCCAACCTCTGCATACAGAATATGGCCGGTCACGGCCTACAAGATAATTATGAAATCAGTGTAGCCACCACAGACAACCACGTAGAAAATGCATCAAGCTCCGTTTGGAGAGACTCGCAGTCCTCATATATTGTTGATGCGGAATTTGGGGGTACCCTCGACAAGCAACATTTGATAGACCTGCATGGGCACGGCATTTCACAGCCAGGCAAATAAAAAACAAAAATATATTTTCAAAATCTAAACCATTGTCGTTAAAATAATTTCTAAACATTGAAAGCCTATTTTTTCAATTTATTATTTCTTGTAGGTTTAAATCGAATGGATCTTGCTGATTTTATTAGCAGTTCTCAATAAAACTCGTACCGGATGTCTGTTTAAATTTCAGTGCAATCTGTTCAGCGATTCGGCTGATTTTCAACGTACACACACACACCCCACCCCA
Source organism: Sweltsa coloradensis (assembly GCA_024449915.1). Classification (NCBI taxonomy): domain Eukaryota; kingdom Metazoa; phylum Arthropoda; class Insecta; order Plecoptera; family Chloroperlidae; genus Sweltsa; species Sweltsa coloradensis. Next base: position 29,942 of record JAMZAV010002531.1, read on the forward strand.
CACACACACACACACACACACCAAAACACACACACACCCCACACACGCACGCAGACTAACGAATGAACGCCATTTAAGTTAAATGGAGATCACTCCGTTCGCTGCGCTCACTGTTTAAAAGCAATAGGCCCTCCAAATAGACCAAAAACGGTCATCCTTCGAGTTCAAACGCCTTGAAGTGATAGAGACGATTTTATGCTGATTATTGATTCCAATATGACATAATTTATATATTTACATTTTGTTTAATTATTCATGTATTAATTGTTATTTTTGTAACTATGTAGTACTTTAATAGTACGGTTCTAGTATGTAAGAGAGTAAGTGCTGACACCCCTGGACAAGAGCACACGAAATGAAAATTTCAGTATTTGTATCAAACAGTTGAAATTAAAATAAAAAAATGAAATAATGTGGGGGAAAAAATTTTGAAGATTTGTTTTAAGATTCCTTTTGGTGGTTTTCTGGTTTCAAGTATTGACTGGCACAAAAATTACACTAGGAAAACGCTAAAGTCCCGTCGCGTTGTTGAAGGAAACACCGGTACGTGCAACAACGACCCGAGTATGACATTCCCATAATGTTACATACCATAAGTTTTAAGGTCTTCAACCCATTAGCTTAAAATTTGTAAAATAGGAGAAATGTTGTACTTATTGACCCCGCAAAAATTTTATAAAGATCGGGAAAATTTTAATTTTTTGATTTATTATTATTTTGTATAACCAACGATCGGGTTTTGTTCAAAACTATACAGCAACCCGCCTAGGGGGGATGTAAATGTGTGAAAAATTTCAGGTCGACAAGAGAAACGGGGCGACCTGTACCGAAGCACTAACAAAAAAAAAAAAAAAACAGACATTCGAGCCATAAAGTCAAGTGGAGACGCTCGCCTCAATAATTTTGGTATTGAATAATTCGCCACTACTTTTTTTTTAACCCCACCAGACGCATTCTACAAACCAGATTTTCAACATTTTCGCCCGCGGCGTTATTGTTGGGGTCTCTCCCCCAAACCCCCTGTGCTTGCCCAACGAAGGTACAAATTGTAATTTCCCCCTCCGCTAAAATTCCTGCGGCGGCCATGTAATGGGGGTGGGTGGGTCCATTTTTAAGGCCGTTGCTCCTGTCCAAGAAGGGTTCAGCGCGCCACTGCCTAATTGACAAATTTGAAATATACCAGTGAAGTTAAATTAGTACTAATTAGTGTGAAATTGGATCCAATTAACAGAAAACCCCCATTATTCAAAGTTGCATGATGTGATACAATTCAGGTTGGAAATTACATTCTACTACAATGAACCAAATTCTTTGTACTCAACACTCAGTTTCCTCCGACCGGTAATAGACGATCGTGAAGTTGTACGGCTGCGTAAGGCGACGCGGAGGTTGGCGGCGACTTGCCGGACCTTGCGTGGTCGCTAGGCGGTCTGAAGTCTTCAGGCGCGCGTCCCCTGCGTAGGCTCGCATGTCGGATTCTCTTCGGGCGTTGCAGCACGAGTAGGCCAGATGGCACCGTGGAGTAGATTTCAACCTCGGGCGTTACAGCACACGTAGGCCAGTTGGCACCGTGGAGTAGATTTCAACCTCGGGCGTTACAGCACACGTAGGCCAGTTGGCACCGTGGAGTAGATTTCAACCTCGGGCGTTGCAGCACGCGTAGGCCAGATGGCACCGTGGAGTAGATTTCAACCTCGGGCGTTACAGCTCACGTAGGCCAGATGGCACCGTGGAGTCGTCTTCAAAGTCTCTCGTACATGTAGGCCTAGTCAAGGATAGTGATCACCATTGGAAAGTTAGGACAAGTGGCGTAGTATTGAAGTTACATTAGTTACCGCCATTTAGATCGATGATTATTATGCCGTGCGAATTTATCATGGCAATGCGTGGTCGTCTTAAAGGAGACAGATCGGCGGGCTTCTAGATCTCTCCCCTACCAGGGCAGTCATCTTCCCTATATCCTTCTCGATTTCAGTTAAAAGTGGTAAAACTTGTTTTAAAGTCGATCGATGGAGTGAACTATCCTATCAAAACAACATTTTTTTAAAAGTTAAATAAAGTTAAAATAATACTTTATCTATATTAACCCTTTCCAGTCCTTTGAATAGTAGGCCTATCTCATATAGCCCTACACCCCCAGGTCTGATTTAATTGGGCTATAAGCCTTAAAAAATATAATAATAAAAGTGAACACTAACTGCCAATTTTTTTTGTTTTTGTAGGGGGACGCTATAATGACCCCAAAATAAGTTTTCATTACATATTATTTCCTAAACTCTCCCCCCCCCCAAAAAAAAAGGTAGGGCCCTATTGGTAATTTTTACATTTTTACGATAGACCCAGTGCATCAATTTTTTGTGAGGGTAGGGAAAGGTAATTTGAGTTTTGATTTTGATTTATCAAAAGCCACCCCCCCCACCCCACAATAAACTACTGGTGCCTAGGCCTGGTCCCCCCAATAATTTTTACTTTAGGACTAATATCCTATTTTATTGTATGGATGGGTAGAAAGAGGGCATGTGAGGGTGGGGAGAATGGGAGTGATTACGCCAAGATGTTTTAAACTTTAAAACTACCCCAATCCCCCCGTACCCCCCCCCCCACACAAAAAGAAATCTTCCCCTCCCGAAAAAATAGGGAGGACTTTTTGGCAATTTTTACATTTTTACCTTAGACCTAGGCCCAGTTGAATTAATTTTTTTTGCAATGGTGGGGGAATGTTTAGTGGGATCAAGGTGTCTTCTAAAACACAACTATAGTGCAAAATGTGATACCAGCATGAAAATTTGCAATTATGTAGTTTGTAATGAGAAATTTGAAAAATAACTGGCTCCACGATGGGGTCTTACTATTTAACTAATAATTAATTAATTAATATTAATTGATTAATTATAAGACACACGAGTTTCAAAGTGGCAATAAATTAGTCATGTTTGGTGTTAATTAAGAGCATTTTTCACCTTTATAAAGAAAAGAAATACATTGAAAAAATATATTGAAATATACATAGTTATAGTTAAAAATGTTGATTTTTCTGATTTTTTAGTTTTTTGAACCAAAAGATCAACGTTAAAGTAGAATTTCTCCTAACCAATGATATCACAGTGTTCACAAAAGAGCTGGTAACTATAATTAATATATAATTTTTCATTTTCAATAATAGTAATTACAATATATTTAACACATAAAAATATGGCGTAAATATGTCTAACTATGGTATAAAATATGATACCAACTTAAAATTTAGCAATATTAAAGCTTTTGTAATGGGAAATTTGAAAATAACAGGCTCCAAGCTGAGTGTTTAGTATTTAACTATAAATTGATTTATTAACATTAATTAGTTAATTTAGTCCTAAATTTGTATGTTTGTATCAATGAAAGATTTTACCAACATTTAGAAAAAAAAACTTTAAAAAAATGTATTGAAATTTATATATGTTACACTTAAATATGTTGATTTTATGATTTTTTAGTTTTTTGAACCAAAAGATCAACTTAAAGTAAAATTTATTCTAACCAAAATATCACAGTGTTCACAAAGAACTGGTTACTATAATCATTGTATCATTTTTTAATTTTCAATAATAGTAATTACAATATATTTTACACAAATTAACAAATTTTCTTAAATTGAAAAGTTACAGAAACATGTTGTGTGACGTAGCAAAATGCATCATTTGACTTGTTTATATCAACCTTAAAGATTTTGTCATAAGAATTTCGAAAATCACTGGCTCCAGGCTGAGTTTTAAGTATTTAACTATGAATTGATTAATCAAATTAATTACTTAATTGTGTCCAAAAATATTAAAGTGAAGGTAAATTTGTCATGTTTGGTATCAAATGAAAGCAATTGTCACCAACATTAAGAAAAAAATACATTAAAAAAATATATTGAAATATATATATATTTATGTTATAGTTAAATATGTTGATTTTGTGATTTTTAGTTTTTGAACCAAAAGATCAACTTTTAAAGTAAAATTTCTTCACACCATTGATAACACAGTGCTAACAAAAGAGCTGGTAACTATAATAAATAAGAGACTCAATTTTCAATAATAGTATTTACAATAGATTTTACACAAAGTAACCAATTTTCTTAATTGAAAAGTTACAGAAACACGTTATTGTTGTGTGACGTAGCAAAATGCATCATTTGACTTGTTGATATCAATCTTAAAGATTTTGTAATAAGAATTTCGAAAATCACTGGCTCCAGACTGAGTTTTGAGTATTTAACTATGAATTGATTAATTAAATTAATTACTTAATTGTGTCCAAAAATATTAAAGTGAAGGTAAATTTGTCATGTTTGGTATCAAATGAAAGCATTTGTCACCAACAAGCACCAACAACCAACAAGCACCAGAGCTATTTTTCTCTGGGTGAAGCGAAATTTGAAGTATTCGTTTGGCACATGCAACAATCCCCCGCGTGATGATAGTGCTAGATACCTCTATATAATAGCGAATGTTGACGCTTAATACTCAAAACTCAACCTGGAGCCAGTGATTTTTCGAATTCTATTACAAAATCTTTAAGGTTGATATAAACAAGTCAAATGATGCATTTGCTACGTCATACAACATGTTTCTGTAACTCTTCAATTGAAGAAAATTTGTTAATTTGTGTAAAATATATTGTAATTACTATTATTGAAAATTGAAAAATGATACAATAATAGTAACCAGTTCTTTTGTGAACACTGTGATATCATTGGTTAGAAGAAATTTTACTTTAAAGTTGATCTTTTGGTTCAAAACTAAAAAATCCACAAAATCAACATATTTAACTATAACATGTTATACATTTCAATATATTTTTTCAATGTATTTTTTTTCTTAATGTTGGTAAAAAATGCTTTCAATTGATACCAAACCTACAATTTGTCTTCACTTTGAAAATTTAGGACTAAATTAATATTAATGTTAATTAATCAATTAATAGTAAATACTAAAACACTCAGCTTGGAGCCAGTTATTTTCGAATTTCTCATTACAAAAGCTTTAAGATGCTAAATTTTTAAGTTGGTATAATATTTTATACCATAGTTAGACATATTTACGCCATATTGTTATTTGTGTTAAATATATTGTAATTACTATTATTGAAAATTGAAAAATGAATATAGTAATTATAGTTACCAGCTCTTTTGTGAACACTGTGATATCATTGGTTGGAGAAAATTTTACTTTTAACGTTGATCTTTTGGTTCAAAAACTAAAAAATCAGAAAATCACACATTTTTAACTATAACTTATGTATATTTCAATATATTTTTTATTTTTTTTAATTTTTTTTTTTAAAGGAAAATTCTTTAATTAATACCAAACATGACTAATCTATTGCCACTTTGAAACTCGTGTCACATAATTAATCAATTAATATTATTTAATTAATTATTAGTTAAATAGTAAGACCCCATCGTGGAGCCAGTTATTTTCAAATTTCTCATTACAAAATCTACATAATTGCAAATTTTCATGCTGGTATCACATTTTGCACTATAGTTAGTAATCTTTACTCCACTATGTAATTTGAGCCCAGATCTGATTTGTTTTTAATTCCCCCCCCCCCCCCCCTATCAAAATATTATCTTATCAGCCCCCCTAAAAAAAAAAAAAAATGCCAAACAAAATATGGCTGTTGGTGAGACCCAAATGACCCTAAATAAGATTTAAATTTTCCCTTCCTATCCCCCCCGCCCCCCCCCCTCAAATAGTAAGTCCTACTGGGAATTTTGTCATTTTTGTCTTAGTTCTAGGCCTGGTGCATCAATTTTTGTGTGGGAGTTGGGGGAAGGTTATTTTGAGCCCACATAATATTTATTTGATATTTCCATCCACCCCCCCCCCCGCGATTTATCTGCTGGTACCTAGGCCGAGGCACTTATGCCATGCCTATGTCTATTTATTGTAAGGATAAGTATGATTGGAGAAGGGTTGACAGGTTGGGAAAGCATAGAGAACATAAAGAACATAAAACCCAGCCTGAAGGGCTGGGGGTGACAAAACTTTTCACCTGCTGATGACAACTGCAGCTAATTTAAAGTTGTTTGTTACCTTAATCCACGACGCGTTTCGTCCTTCTGGGACTGGGACTCATCAGGCGGATGGTGGCCACTAAAAATCAGCTAACTACATGCAAACAAAACTCGCACAACACATAACCAAACCTGTGGTAGGCCACACAAGAAGTAAATTCTGCATGCATGTTGTCATCATCAGCAAGGTTACTTCACACACCATTCATACTGGGGCACACAGTCAGCACAGACAGTAAGGGGGCTTCCCTCCCAACTCTGGTGCTCGGGAGACAAGAAATCCATAACTTACCCTGGATTCGAACCAGGACCCTTGGCAACAAGAGAAAAGCTGCCCCTCCTGCTGTTGCTGGGCAAGGGTGTCTCTTCATTCATTCTAATAGAAAAGGTTAGAGATAGGAAGGGTGGAAAGTCACAACACAGCACAACCAGTGAGGGGGCTTCCCTCCTAGACTCTGGTGCTTGGGTGACAAAAGAACCATGTCTTACCCTGGATTTGAACCAAGACCCGTGGCAACGAGAGAGGCTGCCCTACTAATTGTGACTGGGATTCAAAAACGAAAGGAAACAATACTACCAATTGCAAGCTGTTGGCTATAGCACAGGCACACGTGCTATACTAGCTCTTGGCTGCGGGTGAAGAGGTTGAAGGAAAAGACGAGTAGAGTCCAACAGGTTCATCACCTGCTAGAAGGACGAAACGCGTCGTGGATTAAGGTAACAAACAACTTTAAATTAGCTGCAGTTGTCATCAGCAGGTGAAAAGTTTTGTCGCCCCCAGCCCTTCAGGCTGGTTTTATGTTCTTTATGTTCTCTATGCTTTCCCAACCTGTCAACCCTTCTCCAATCCCCAATCAATCGGCTAGTTTAGTATGCTAAACTAGCCGATTGGCCTTTTCCTTATTGTAACAAACCAGTCTTTTGACACCTCTTTCACTTTCTATCTTTCTTCACCTATAGGGTCGGGATTTGCAAGCCTACTCTACACCCTCTGGTGGGTCCGTGTTACCTTGTTCCTTACAAGGTTGACTCTTTGTCCTGCTGGGGGTGCCTAGCAGGTGATGAACCTGTTAGACCCTACTCGTCTTTTCCTTCAACCTCTTCACCCGCAGCCAAGAGCTAGTATAGCACGTGTGCCTGTGCTATAGCCAAGAGCTTGCAATATGTAGTATTGTTTCCTTTCGTTTTCGAATCCCAGTCACAATTAGTAGGGCAGCCTCTCTTGTTGCCACGGGTCTTGGTTCAAATCCAGGGTAAGACGTACATGGTTCTTTTGTCGCCCAAGCACCAGAGTCTAGGAGGGAAGCCCCCTCACTGGTTGTGCTGTGTTGTGACTTTCCACCCTTCCTATCTCTAACCTTTTCTCTTAGAATGAATGAAGAGACACCATTGCCCAGCAACAGCAGGAGGGGCAGCTTTTCTCTTGTTGCCAAGGGTCCTGGTTCGAATCCAGGGTAAGTCATGGATTTCTTGTCTCCCGAGCACCAGAGTTGGGAGGGAAGCCCCCTTACTGTCTGTGCTGACTGTGTGCCCCAGTATGAATGGTGTGTGAAGTAACCTTGCTGATGATGACAACATGCATGCAGAATTTACTTCTTGCGTGGCCTACCACAGGTTTGGTTATGTGTTGTGAGTTTTGTTTGCATGTAGTTAGCTGATTTTTAGTGGCCACCATCCGCCTGATGAGTCCCAGTCCCAGAAGGACGAAACGCGTCGTGGATTAAGGTAACAAACAACTTTAAATTAGCTGCAGTTGTCATCAGCAGGTGAAAAGTTTTGTCGCTCCCATCCCTTCAGGCTGGGTTTTATGTACTTTATGTTCTCTATGCTTTCCCAACCTGTCAACCCTTCTGCAATCATACTCTTGGAGACAGGTTGAACATATTCGTAAGCTTACCGAGTAGTTTCCTACGGCAATCACAGCGTGACCTGTTAGTGTTGCCAGCGTAAACAAGTGAAGATTATTATTAATATTTAAAAAATAGACTTGGACTGTTACAGTGTCCCGAAATGAAATCAACAAATGGTAACTTATAAAATTTATACCAGTAACAAAATTAAATTTCATTTTCCTAAGAATTGCTTGATTAAACTTTTTTCATCATATTATGTTATAGGATGTTCTGGGTTTAACTATTTCTCCCACCTCTATATGAAGAACCCATTTTAAAGTAGTACAACTCTGTTTTAGCCATTGTAGACCCAACTTACTTATTATGATATTTGCATTTTCCAGTCTCATGATTTAAGTGATGCTGAAGACGAAACAATGTTTGAAGTAACGGATGACAGTTCCGGTCCGGTAGTCAAACAAGAAGTCACAAGATCTAAATCGAAAAGGATCAAAAGACAGAAAAAAGAACCAGATCCCGTATTTAATGCTGAAGAAGTTTTCGAAAGAAGTATTCACAGTGCAGATATTCCGTTGCCTATCCGTGTACATGAACGGGAACAGGAACGGGAACGGGATGACGGATACGAAATATTTGGGCGCCACATAGCCAACGAACTGAGGAACTTGAGCGTGCGTCATTGCCAGCTGGCCAAACTGAAGATACAGCAGGTGTTGTACGATCTACAAACCACCGAGAATATGGGAGAAAATCGATTGTTTAGCCAGACATCTGTTGATGCGTCCCTTCTTTCAGGAATATCCCAACCCCTTTACAAAGGTTCAAAGAGTGACACAGATAAAGATCCTTTAGTTTAAGATTTTATTTAACCACCCCCCCCCCCGACTCATGTTGGATCATGGTGCTTAGTAATAATATTAATTAATACGTGATAAAATATTTATGGCCATAGTGTCTACATTTTGTAAGAGTAGGCCCTAACAAAAGTTTTTTCAGATGTACAGATATGAAATACTATATAGGAAACTAGTACAGGTATTAGTTACAGGTTTAAATAAATGTTTTTTGGACAGTACCAGCACTTTTACAATGTTTTATTGTAAAATTATTATTATTATTATTATTATTATTATTATTATTATTATTATTATTGTTGTTTGTGTTTTGTGTGTGATATTTTGACTTTTCTTAAAAATTGTTAATTTCAAACTGCAGGTTGACTGACCTAACTAGTTATTTTAACTGTTCAATACTATTGGTGTTTATCCTAAATCATGGGCAAATAAACAAACCTGGATAAGGCACAAAGCAAAACTAATTTGGTTGGACATAATTTAGAAGTCGAGACTAAATAAGAAGAGAAGACTTTATTATTATGTAATTTGAAGGTAGACTATATTGGGAGGAGGGAGTTGCAAAACCAATTATTGTGAAATTAATGTGTTTACTTATTGGTAGAGCCTACCGGTAGTTTCTGAAAAATAACACATTAGGACCTCAAGTTAATGTTAAGTTGAATCGCTTATTTGAAGAACCAAGTAAGTCATGTAACCATTGTTCTGAGTAAAAAACAAAAAACATGCATTTAATACCCTGAAGTCAAATAATGCAGGTTTTTTGATGTAGTAATTTAGATGTGGCATAATTATATTGATTTTGGTTGATATTGATATTTATGGGCACGTAATTTTATAATTACGAGGGTGTAATTAGTGTAGTGCCGAGGGTATGAACTGTACTTGACACTGGAGTGGAGACTATTATGCCCTTGCTCATTCAGGAATGGGAGGATTTCCGGGTGTTTCCTATGTATTAATCATGATTCATGAAACACTGTGTAAACACCAGCTAAATTTTAATAAAAGAATTACACTAACTTTCACAGTAAAAACAGGCTTAATTTCATTATCCTAGCTGAACAGATCTGAAACACCTATCTCCTTGGATGATCGATTAAAAGAGAGAACCAATTCGCCATCGCAGACAAGCAATACGCCCCTAGCGGCCGCCCGTGTCCCTAGAGCCCATGGGTTTAGCTGCTACGGCGGGTCAGCGGTTAGCGAGTGTTTCAATGGAGATTCAATGGAGACGAAAAAGTATATACGTCAAATAAAACGTCGTGAAATAAGCCGCAATGTACTTGTTAAACGGAACCTGGCAGAACCTTATTCGTCTATACATTTCTTAATCAGGAACACACAACATAAATCATATAAATGTTTGGTAATAATACCGTAAAATATTGCAGCAAACGAAGGATAAAATATATGCTCAATATTAAGAAATTATAGTTCAAACATTACATCAGTCGTGTAAAAACTAATCCAAGCTAGTGTGTTATTGCTATTTTCATTATGTGTAACGGTAATCAACTAAAGTATAGACATAATAATTTCAAACATAACTTGATACTTTACAACTCGAAGCTGAACTATAATAGAGAAATTTGTCGACTCTTCAACTCGCATGCCTGTTTTAGGATTTTGTTTTTGTTCATGTTTATGTGTTCATACCATGCCATTGTAACTATGGCAACAAATAATAAGCATAATTGAAATAAAAATTACGGTGGCTTTCTAGTGTGGGTCTAGTCCCGGCCGATAGTCTAGTCTATATACATTTATTCACACGCGCTAGAGTATCTTTTTTACGAAATGGACTAATGCTCATGTTATGTTTTAACATTGTGATCTTGGTCTTAATACACAAACAATAATATAATAATGAAAATCAATCGTAAAACAAAAGCAAACAATAAAACATGAGCGGTGCACACGTGCGAGCAACACAAAAGTGAAACTGGGATAATATGGTTCCAGTCTTAGCAAAAATGACAAATGGACCAACACACAAATAAAATGTCTTGAACAAGATCAGTCCTGGACCAAAAATAACTTTTGAAAAAAAAACTTTTTGTAGGAAACCTGCCCAGGGTTCAATTCATGTCCCTATTCAGGTGTCTAAATAGGTATGCTGCGGATAGGATATTGTGAAGGGATGTCCGAGGGCTGTTTAAGAGGACTCAATCCCTTGCATTTGCATTAACGACTGAGGAAAACCTCGGAAAAAACCTTCAGTCATGATTGCCGGTCTCGACAGGATTTGAACCCGGGATCTCCCGAGCCAACACATAGACTTTTTATAACTAGCATTATTGAAATATAGCACAGCAAGCAAGTAACTCTGCAGTTGGGATGTTGCCATTGAGTATAGAACGTTCTATTCTCAATGATGTTATAGCCTTTAATCATCTACTCAATAAATAAATAAATTGTATTTAGAGTACCCAATCAGTTATATAACTGATTTTCAGTGGGGGACAGTAAATCAAAGCGACCAAGCCAACCCTGTGGGGCCCCGACGCAATCGACGAGTGAGCGATTAATTATTATTTTTGTATATTATTTTGTAAATTGTATTATATTTATTTACATGTGAGTAAGAGTATAATATGTTAGGGAAGGATTATCTGAGGATCTGCTTTACTATTTCTTATTTGTTTATTTCATTCGTGTATCTCAACTCTTAATATAATTTTATGTTTTTCAAAATGAGAAAGGCCTACGTAAAAGAGATGCTGTAGAAAATTATTTTTTATATCACAAGGCAAACTGCGTTGTACTCAGTTCGATGGTGCTGATTGAACTGTTCTGGTTTATTTAAATAGATATTTATAACGAGCCCTTGATGACAAATGGCTGCAGAAACAGCACTGTTTTGTAGACATGGTTCAACAATTAATCTAGTTATTTTCGGAAGACTGTTCCGTGATCACTGATTCTAAAATATGTACAAATTTTTTATGGTCTCAGCTGTGCCATTTTAGGCAAAGGGTTTAAGCTTCTGGAATTAACTAACAAATATAGTTACTTATTAGGGAATAGAAAACATTGAAGCTAATATTGCATTGGTTTTTATTGGTTGGTAAAGGAATTTGACATTTAGTGTTATTTTATTTGAACAAAATTATCTATGTACCGACTTCTGGACTGGAATAAGAGGGTTCCAACAGGGCTTGTTTGAAGCGGCTCAGCATAGCTTCGAATAGTAATTGCTCTTCTGAAAATCGTCGAATGATGCGCATTTTTTTGCGTAATGAAAAAAATTTCATATTTCTTTTTAACTTGTTTAAACTTTTTTTTTAAAACCCATTTACAAAAAGTTAAATTAAAAATTTTCCCCAAAACCCTTACTTCAAAGTCCCTGAAAAAGCATGGATTTCAAAATTTTTTTATTAAAATTTTGGAAATTTGCAACCCCTTAAAATGTAAACCCAAAAAACATTCCAGTTGTTTTTTAATCACACAAAATACCAAAAATTTGTAGAAATACAGCCAAACCTTACACACTCAAAAAAAATGAATCAAAAAAAGGGGGCCAAGCTAAATCTCCCCCTTCCAAAATTTGCGCATTTTTAATTCTTGGGTTTAGCGTAGCGAGCGAAGCGAAGTTTTCCTTTTTTTTTTTTTTTCCCCCCTTTAAAAAACCCCTGGAGAAAAAAACCCGGGAATTTTTTTTTTTTTTTTTTTTTTCTGTATTTTTGTCTGTTTTTTTCCACACATTCCGGCAAACCCGAAAAACCGTTTGGGCGAAAAAAATTTTTTTGGAGCCCTTTTCAAAAATCTCGGGAATTTTAAAACTGCCCAATTTTTTTGAGCGCAATGGGGGAAAAATTTTTCTCATAAAAAATCGAAATTTTTAAAACGTTTTTTTTTTTTCCGTTTTTAAAAAAATTTTTCTTCGACTTTTTAACACCTACATGCTTTATTTGTTTTTTAATGTTTTTGCACAAAAACTTTAAATTTTTAAATTTAAAATTACTCGTGTGAATTTTGAGCGAAAATTGGGAAAAAATTTTTATCATAAAAACAAAATTTTTTAACAGGTTTTTTTTTTTTTTTAAAAACAATTCTTTGACTTATAAAAACCTACATGTTTTTTTATCCGATTGAATAAATTTTTTTCACAGCCCCCTTTTTTTTAGGAATTAATAGATAAGGGGTTTAAATTTGAGGGCAATCGAAAAGTTATTTCTTATAAAATCGTTTTTTTAAACGCTTTTTTCTTTTTTTTAAAAAATTTTTAAATTTAAATTTTTAAAAAATTAAAAAAAAAAAGGGTTAAATTTTTTAAATTTTAAAAATTTTTAATTTAAAAAATTTTTCAATTAGGGAAAATTGTTTTGGGCCCACGAACAAAAAAAATTTCCCGCATAAACATGGGGGGGCTGCTAAATGCCCCAAATTACGCTCATCCAAAAACGGGGCGGGATTTAAAAGCTTTTTTCCTAGTAAACTTACAGTGTTCCGTAACACCCACAGAAAGTTTGGGCCCAAAATAGAATTTGAAATTAAATTTTTTTTTAAACGTAAAAATTTTCACCCTAAGTTCTTTTTTCAAAACTAATTTAGGGTTTTTTCCCCACGGGGCCCGCACTGAGTGCGACGCAGTCCCGCACAAAACGCCCACGGTCCGTGGTGCAGGGGCACCAGTGTTTCCCCTTGTGAAAACTGTCAGGGGAAATACGCTTTTTTTTTTCAGTGCTAATATTGAGGGGGTAATCCTCACTAACAATATGCCCTTCATACGCTTTCGAACAATTGGGGTGGATGAGAATGGGGAAAAGTCGAAAGCAATGGCCAATGCAAAAATTATACCCTTTTTCCCTTTTCCCAAACGGGGGACTGAACGTAAACAAAAACATAACCTCAAACAAAAATGTTATGCAAATCTACCTCTATTCAAATACATGGGGACAAACATTTTTTCTACGTATTTTTTGGTTTTTCTCTGAGAAAATTGTGAAAATTAAATTTGGGATAAACTCTCGTCGCTGCTACCCCACGAAAAGTCGATAAAATCTAACAACAAAACCCAAAATTTCGGGGGGTTTCTACGGTTGCATGGAAAGAGGGGCCCTGACCCTGGGAGTAAATGCGGTTTTAGTGGCGGGGGCCCGAGTCACGGAGCGGTGCGGTGGAATACATATTTTTGCACAAAAGCCGATTTTCAGCTACCAGGGGGAATATGCTACTTGAAACTCATTTGCGCATCAGGCGGCCAGGGGGAAAAACCGCCATTAAACGTAATATCATGCAAATTCTTTTTCCCCAATTTTTTAAAGGGTTGTTTGTTACGGGAAAACTGTACTTTTTTAAATTAAAATGCGAAAATTTGGGGGAAGGGTGTTTGACTTGGCCCTTTTTTTGATCTAATTTCTTTTGAGTGTGAAAGGGTTTTTTGGCCCTGTATTTCCCCAAGTTTTTTTTTTATTTGTGTGATCTCATTATTTTTTTCCTATTTCCCCCATTGCAAAATTATTTTTTTCTGGGAAAACCCGCTTAAGTCCCCCCCGCGTTGTTGGTTTGAGCGTTATGGGGGCATTGAGCGGCCATTTTTACGGGATTTTTTTGTTGTTCTGTGAAAAATCTTTAAACTTAGTCGAAGATTTTTTTTTAAAATTTAAAATTTAATAAAAAATTAACTTTTTTTTTTTAAATTTAAAAAAAATTTTAAATAAAAATTTTACTTTTTTTTTTAATTTAATCATTTTTTTTAAAAAAGGGAAAAAAAATCAAAAATTTGTTTTTTTTAAATAAGAAATAATTATTCGAGGGGGCGCTAAAATTTTAAAAACACAATTAAAAAATTCTTTGAAATTAAGGTTCTGGTGAAAAAATCATTACAAAAAATAAAGAAATGTAGGTTTTATAAATCAAAGAATTTTTTTTAAAAAAAAAAAAAACCCCTTTAAAATTTTCGTTTTTCCTGAAAAATTTTTTTTCGTTTACCTAAAATTTCACACAAATTCTTTAATTCAAAAAATTTAAAAGGTTCTGTGAAAAATTTCCATTAAAACCGGATAAAGTATTTAGGTTTTAAATAAGTCGAAAAATTTTTTTTTAAATCAAAAAAAATCGAAAAAAAATTGCAAATTTTTTAGGAAAAAAAATTTCCCCGATTGCGCTCAAAAACGTGCGGGTTTTCCAAGTTCAAGTTTTCAAAGGCCTCCAAAAAATTTCATCGAAATTTTGGCTTGTTCAGGGCAAAGTTTCCCCCCGATCGCGCCAACTCGCACAAACCCCCCAAAAACCCAGGGCCACTAGATACTTTTTTCCGAGCTGCTTGTTAGGTATCTAGTGGACCCTCCCCAAAACCCCGTGGCGGTGTTTAAAAAAACCCTATGTAAAAGCGGGCCCCTGCATTGTAAAATCTGAAATGTTTCCCGCGATTTTTTTGGTTTTAGGGTATTTTTTTAAAACCATTCCTTTTTTAAAATGTACGGCCTTTTTTCCAAGTAATTTTATTCAAAGCATATTTTGTTTGTTTAAATTTTTAAAAACAAGGGAAAACGTAAACGTGGGAAAAATTAAAAAAAGAGTTTAAAAGCAAAAGACGCCGTTAAAGTCTAAACCTGGGGCCTACACTGTTATGGAGTTTTAGACCTAGGCCTATTTGGGAAATAAGGCAAACTAAGGACTGGGGCCCTTTGGGCCTTTTTTTCAGCATTAGATGTAGACCTAGGCAAAATAAATATAAATTGGTTTTTATAAATTGGGCAAGTATAGGCCTAGGCCCTCCCTTGCACCCCCCCCTTTTTCCCACCCCAAACCCGGGGCCCTTAGTCCTAGCCAGTGTTGTTTTTGTTGACATGAAGAGGAAACGTAGGCAGAGGCCGAATAAAGACACAATTGTCAGTATTTTAAATGTGTGATTGTATTTATTTGTAGTAAAAAACACACAGTATGCCCCCCTCCCCTTAAAAACCGAATCCACACAGAAATTTGGGGGCTTTTTTGCTTTCAACAAAAAATTTATGCAAACGGGACAGTAAAAACAGTGGGCTCCCTGACAGCTATGGCAGCCATGAAAACCCGGGCAAGTTGGGCTATCACCGCCGTCTACCCTTTTACAAAAACCGCCCCTTTGGGAAGGGATCCAAACGGCGGTGGGGGGTTAGTACAATAGCGCAGCGGGGGGGAGTAAAAGTCCCCAGTGAACAAGGGCCCAAATTTGGGGTATCGGTTTTTGGGCCCGGGAAACGTGCTGACAAAAACCCCAAAATCAGAAAAAAAAAGAAAAAAAAAAAAAAAAAACATTCCGGATTTTTTTCTCCAGTGTATTAAATGGAATCTTCCGGGGGTTCGCTCGCTAAAAAGCTCCCTAAACCCCCATCCAAATTTCAGAGTTCAATCTTGACAAAGTTTTTGGGGTGTAACCCTAAAGGGAAAAATCGGATATAAATTTTTAGAATAATTTTGTTTTTCCAAAAAAATGCAGTTATTTTATAATAAAGATAATATAAAACAATTTTTTCTGTAACTACAAATAAATTCCCATTTGATTTTTTTCCCGCTATTTGGAAATTTTTTTAAATTCCCAAAACCCGGCCCCTTGTTTAAAATAGGGAAAAAAGCCCTTAAATCCCGCCCCGTTGGTTTGGGTGAGCGTATAGGGCATTGAGCTGCCCTGTTTACGGGGGATTTTCTGGGTTTTTCTGTGAAAAAATCATTACTTAGTCGAAGAATTTTTTATTAAATTAAATTTAATAAAAAATTAACTTTTTTTTTAAATTAAAATTAAATTAAAAAAAAGTTCTTAATTTTTTTTTAAAAATTTATAATTTTTTAAAAAAAAAAAAATCGTAAAATTGCAATTTTTTTTAAGAAATTTAATTTATTCCATTGCCTTTAAATTTAAACACGAATATATAAATTTTGAAAATTGGTTCTTAAAAAAACATTACAAAAAAATAAAACATGTAGGTGTTATAAAACAAAAATTGGTTTTTAAAAAAAAAAAAACCCTAAAAAAAATTTGATTTTCATGGAAATAATTTTTCGATTAAACCCCAAATTTTTACAAAAATATCTTAATTCATAAAAATTTGGTTCTGTGAAAAAAAACTTACAATCGGATAAAGTATGTAGGTGTTTAAAATCGAAGAATTTTTTTTTTTAAACCCAAAAAAAAATTAAAAAATTTCGATTTTTAAAGAAAAAAATTTCCCCCCATTGCCCCTCAAAAAAAGTGGGAGTTTTTAAAATTCAGAGATTTCGAAGGCCTCCATAAAAAATTTTATCGCAAATTTGGGGTTCGGGTTTTTTTGGGGCCCGGAAACGTGCTGACAAACACACAAAAATACAGAAAAAAAAAGAAAGAAAAAAAAAAAAATTCCCATTTTTTTCTCCAGGTAGTGAAATGGAAACTTCGCTTCGCTCGCTAAAGCTCGCCCACCCTCATCCAAAAAAATAAAAATTTTATCAAAATTTTACTTAATTTCTATGGTATTTGCATTGATTAAAGAAGGCATCGCGATATCCTTCTTTTAATCAAAGGTATTAAACCCAAAAACAATAGGATTTTAAAAAATATCTAGGCCCGTATTCATGTACATTTATCCTGCGGGTATAGGTGGTATAAACCAAAAAAATTTCATGACTAATCTTTGGATGGTATAAAAGACGGTAAAAGGGCCCGGTTAAGTCTAGGGAACTAAATCCAATCAAAAATTTTCCCATGCAACCCAAAAACACCAAATAATGTTATTTCCAAAATGATATTGAACTATAAATTTGGGAAGGGTCAGCGTCCCTTTGGGGGGCCCCTTCCCTGCAATTTGAAGCCCTCTTGAATATGGAACTTTGCATGTTAATCAAATGGGAAACGATTTGGGTTTCCCCAATAGTTTCCCAAAGCCCCCAGGTTGGGCCGGGGAAAACTAATTTTAACAAACCAAAAGATTCTAAATTTTCCCCTTTTGCAATAACTTCTTATTGTTTCCCGTTTGTTCACTTTTCCTGCCCGCATAGCTAAACCATATCATACAATCTATAAAATACTTAAATGGGATTAAAAACGAAAAAAAATTTTAAAAAGCCAAATCGCCCTTTTTTTTTATTGGGAGATTGGGTTCTTTTAATTTGCTTTCGCTCGCGCCTGTGCCGAGGTATTGGAGACTGCGTATCTACCTACAATAGGGTTTTTTTAATATCCCTTTGGGTTTTCCCCTTTTTCACTTTCTTCCACGCCATGTAAATCAGCAGATTATCAAAGAACACCCGAAAAAATTTTCAAACCCTCTTTTGTTTTTCCCTTTTTTTTTTAGTGACCGGGGAAGAAAAGTAATTTTTATTGGACAGGGAAATTTTGCGTGACTCATTAAAAAAAAAGAAAAGGCTTATTATTTCCCTACATTTTTGTATAGGCCCCGGTGGCAATCATTTTCTATTTTTTATCTGCATTTAGGCATTTATTAAACAAATCAAAAATAGTTTTTTGTGTTCGTTTTGCGGGGAAATACCTATGTCCCGAAAAAAGGTTTTCGCAGGGCCCAGGGGTTTTGGGTAGGAAAGGCCCCAGGGGTTGTCAAAAAATGTAATTGGATAGCGTAGCGAGCGAAGCGAAGATTAAACCCTTTAAAACTTTTAATTTTGATATATTTGCTTTTCTGTGAAAAATATCTAGATGAGTCTTTTTTCCCGCTTTTAATTTTTTTTGACATTATAAAAACTAAGATTTGATCGTGAAAAGGGGCCGGGGGACGGGGAGGGTTAGTTTTTTATATTGCTGAGAAGTTCATTTTCCCAAGTGGGAGTTTGAGTGTAAAATTAAAATTTTCCCCTAGAGGTTTAGTTGCAGTCAGTTAAATTCTGGCTTCCCCAATGTAAAGACAATGATTTTTACAGCATTTTTTAAAACTCCACAACCCTAAAGTTAGAAGAATTTTCCAAATTTTTTGATAGTTTAGTAAATAAATTTAAAAACGGAAGCTAAAGAATTGTTTTTTTTTAGGGGATTTCCAAAATTGATTTTGATAAGAAAACATTCCAGTAAATAATTTCAAATTCTACTAGATCACTGGGTTGGTAAAAATTGATAAAATCCCGTTACTAGGGTTTTAAAAATAGGTCACTTCTTTTAAATTTATCCTGTTTATGCAAAACACAATGAAAAAATTATTCAGTCCCGGTATTATAATGTAGGATTTAAATGTCATGAAATTTAATTTATTGTGTTTTGTAAGATTAATAAACAAAAAATTTTTTCCTAAATTTTTTAAATACCCAAAATTAAAAAGAATTTTGAAATTTGGAAGCCAAATAGATGAAGAATCTTAAGTGGTCCCATTGACCAAAATTGGGGTGGCAGTAAATGCAGATGATAAATTAAAATGTTTTGTTAAAGGAAAAAAGTAAACCTCTAAAGAAATTGCCACCCCTTTTAATTTTAAAAATTAAAGGTAAGCCACCCCCCTGGTTAACCCGCAGAGATTTGGAAAAACCATGGGTGGAAACCACTTTCGCAAAGAATTTTTAAATTTTTTTGAAAGGCCGGGGGAAAAGTGGGAGGGAAAACAAAAAGTTTTTAAAAAAAGGGGGTGCTGAAATTGACCCCCCACTTTGGGGGGGGGCCTTAAATTCCCGTCCTTTGTCCAAAATATTTATGCTCAAATTTGTGCTTTCTAACGCCTCGGCCCCCAGAAATTTGTGCACGGGTTTGTTTTAGGAAAGAATTACTAATTTTGTTTGGGGGTGCCCAAATTCACGCTGCATCCCCACTTCGAGCCTAATTTTTTTTCCCAAACATGTTCCCCGAATTGTGCTTAATTAGTGCTTTCGATCCCAACCCAATCCCATAAAATTTTGCAAATTTTCCGGTTTGGGCCCCGCGACGCGGCGTCTGTTGGGGGGGCAGCACCCCCACATTGTTTTTTTTCCCAAAAAATTTTTTTTTCAGGGTATTTAGTTCTTAATAAATGCTTTTCGTCCCCCCCGAAAACCCACAATTAGTGACCTTCCGGTTTGGGGCCCTCAAGCGGCGTCTGTTGGGGGGGCAGACCCCCACTTTGTTTTTTTCAAAAAAAATTTTTTTTACAATATTTTAAATGCTTAATTAGTGCTTTTTGACCCACCGAATTCCCCCCAATTTAGTGCCCCTTCCCGGGTTTTGGGCCCTGCGGGGGGGCGGCGTCCCGTTGGGGGGGCAGCACCCCCCCTTTGTTTTTTTTTTAAAAATTTTTTTTAAAAAATATTTAGTGGTTAATTTTGTGCTTTCGATCCCCCGAATCCCCCCTTATGCACTTTCCGGGTTGGTCCCTGCGGCGCGGCGTCCCGTTTGGGGGGGTTTTTCACACCCCCACTTTGTTTTTTTTCAAAATTTTTTTTACCGATATTTAGTGCCTAATAAATGTTTTTGATCCCCCCGAATCCCCCAATTAAATGCACTTCCGGTTTGGGCCCCGCCCAACAGCGTCTTTGGGGGGGGCAGCACCCCCACTTTTTTTTTTCAAAAAAATTTTTTTTTACAGATATTTATGCCCAATTTGTGCTTTTTTTTATCCCCCGAAACCCTAATTGTGGGGACTTCCGGTTTTGGGGCCCTGCGACGCGGGGGTCTGTTTGGGGGGGGCAGCAAAACCCCCCCTTTGTTTTTTTTTAAAAAATTTTTTTTACAGATATTTATGCTTAAATTTGTTCTTTTGTCCCCCCGAAACCCCCAATTTGGTGGGACTTTCCGGGGTTTGGGGGCCCTGCGACGGGGCGTCTGTTGGGGGTGGCCCGCACCCCCACTTTTTTTTTTTTCCAAAAATTTTTTTTTTACAGAAATTTGTGCTTTTTTAGTGGGTTTCGATCCCACCGGGGGAAAACCCCCAATTAGGCCTTCCGGTTTGGGTCCCTGCGGCGCGGCGTCCCGTTTGGGGGGGAAGCACCCCCCTTTGTTTTTTTTTAAAAATTTTTTTTTAAAAAAAGATATTTAGTGCTTAAATTTGTGCTTTCGATCCCCAAACCCAAAACCTACAATTAGTGCACTTCCGGGTTTTGGGCCCTGCGGCCGGGGGCGTCTGTTGGGGTTTTTTCCCGCACCCCCACTTTGTTTTTTTTCAAAAAATTTCTTTTACAGATATTTTGTGCCAAAAAAGTGCTTTCGGGTCCCCCCGAATCCCACAATTAGTGCACTTCCGGTTTGGTTCCCCGCAAGCGGCGTCTGTTTTGGGGGGGGGCACCCTCACATTGTTTTATTTTTTAAATTTTTTTTTAAAATGTATTTTTTCTTTAAAACTGAGCGGGTTAGGGGAAATATTTTGGGGTTTTGGGGAAAGAACGTGAATTTTTGGGTCAAAAAAAATTTAATATCATTCCCGAAACAAATTTTCCAAAGGGGCCTAAAAAAAAATCAACTGGTTTGGGGGTTGGGGGGGGGGGCAAACATTGGGGGGGGGGGGGGGAACTAAAAAAAAATCTACAGCCGAGAATTTAATAATAACAAACTCAAATTTTGGAATATGGTTGCTTACGGTTTGCATAACCAAAAAAAATTCATACTTGACCTTACTTGTAAATATTACCAGATTATGTGACCTTTGACCTTAATAACTAATTTGTGTTGTATTGAAAGAAAGGTATCGTGTGACCACTCGTTTTGTCACAAACTATCCCTGAAACAAGAATTAAAAGAAAAAATGAGTTGTCGTTGCCTTGGGGTAGATTATTATTTTCATGACTTTTGACCTATGAACGAGGAATTATGACCCTGCAGAGTACCTTTATTATTCAGGATTTGTGATAGGAGCATGAAATTTGATCAATCACTTATAATAATATTCTGATCGAATAGCCAAGAGGAGGCCTAAAAAAGTCTACTGGTTTAGGGGTTGGGGGGGGGGGGTCAAACATTGGGGGTGGGGGGAAAACAAAAATACCATACGCGACCGAAATAATACTATGAAACTCAGATTTTAATATCGTTGCTTTAAGTTTGCATAACTGAAAAAAGCATACTTGACCTCACTTGTAAATATTACCAGATTATTTGACACTTTGATCTTTAATAACTAATTTGTGTTACATTGAAAGATATGCAACGTATGACCACTCGTTTCGTCACAATTTATTACTAGAACAAGAATTAAAAGTACAGATGGGTTTGCCGATGCCTTGGGGTAGATAATTTAATGACCTTTGGCATATGAACGAGGAATTATGACCCAAATTACCTTAACCATTCGGGATTTTGAATTGAAGCATGAATTTGGGCTCAATCACTAATAATAATATTTTGAATAAATTTGCAAGAGGAGGCCTACAAAATGTCAACTAGGTTGGTGGGAGGAGAGTCAAACATTGGGTGTGGGAAAAATCATACGTCACCGAATATAATAACAAAATCAAATTTTGAAAAATTGTTGCTTAAAGTTTACATAACTGAAAAAAATCATAAGTAACCATACTTGAAAATACTCTTGGGGTATGTGTCCTTAGACTTTGGTTACTGTGATTGGTGTTATATTTAAAGAAAATTAATGTAATGTGATTAAATAGTACAACTCCATGGTGTGACCAGTAGTTTTATCACAAATTATCCCTAGAATAAAAGTTAGGGCATTTTCAGAACGTATAATATTTACCCCTCATAATAAGCTTTAGTTAGGTATTTATTTATTATCCATAAAAAAAACATTTATCTTATTCAGTTACAAGAACTAATTTTTCCTGTCTAGACCTTTCTACCTCTATGCCTCTCAAGCTCTGGGATGCCACTCTAGGTCTTTCTACTTCTTGAGATGAGTATCTATAGGCCTCTCTTACTCTGGTATGTCTCTCTATCTCTGGGGATGCCACTCTAGGTCTTTCTACTTCTGGAGATAAGTCTATAGGCCTCTCTCCTCTAGGTATGCCTCTCTATCTCTGGGGATGCCACTCTAGGTCTTTCTACTTGGGAGATGAGTCTATAGCCCTCTCTACCTCTGGAGATACCTCTCTAGGTCCTTTTACCTAGGGAGATGACTCTCTAGACCTCTTTATCTTTAGGGCTGCCTCTATAAGCCTCTCCATCTCTGGGGTGGCCACTCTAGGTCTTTTGTCTCCTGCTCTGGAGATACCACTCTAGACCGTTCTATCTATGGAGATGCCTCTCTAGGGCTGCCTCTAAGGCCTCTCTTGCTCTGGAGATTTCTCTAAAGGCCTTTTACCTTTTTAATTGGGGGGATGTCTCTTCAGGGACTTTTACCTAGGGAGATGCCTCACTACACCTCTCTAACCTCTGGTGATGCCTCTATATCTGGAGATTCCTATTCGGTGGCGTTTGATATTTTGTCCCCCCACCCCCACCCAACCAACAAACCAGTGGACTTTTTTTAGGCCTCCTCTTGTAATTTAAACAGAATATTAGTATAAGTGTTTGAGCCCAAACTAATGCTTCTATCACAAAATCCTGAAAACGTAAGGTACTCTGGGTCAAAATTCCTTTTTCATAGGTCAAAGGTCATGAAATAATTTACCCAAGGCAACGACACAACACATTTGTACTTTTAATCATATGATAGCGGTAAATTTGTGTGAAAACGAGTGGTCTCCCGATACATTTCTTTCAATGTAACACAAATTAGATATTAAAGGTCAAAGGTCAAATAATCTGGTAATCTTAACAAGTGTGGTCAAGTATGATTTTATTCAGTTATGCAAACTTTAAACAACCATAATCCAAAATTTAAGCTTCATAGTATTATATTTGGTGGCATATGGTATTTTTGTTCCCCCCCCCCCCCCCCAAACCCGAAAACCAGTGGACTTTTTGTAGGCCTCCTCATGGCAATTTGATCAGAATATTATTATAAGTGTTTGATCAAAATTTCATGCTTCTATAACAAAATCATGAATAATTAAGGTAATTGGGTCATAATTCCTCGTTCATAGGTCAAAGGTCATGAAATAATCTACCCCAAGGCAAAGACAAACCCATTTTTACTTTTAATTCTTGTTCTAGGGATAATTTGTGACAAAAAAAGTGGTCACACGATACATTTCTTTCAATACAACACAAATTAGTTATTAAAGGTCAAAGGTCACATAATCTGGTAATATTTACACTTGATGTCAAGTATGAATTTTTCTAGTTATGCAAACTTTAAGCAACTATATTCCAATATCTTAGTTTCATGTATGATATTCGGTGGCGTGTGGTATTTTTGTTTCCCCCCACCCCAATGTTGAACCCCCCCCCAAACCCCAAACTAGTGGACTTTTTTAAGGCCTCCTCTTGGCAATTTGATCAGAATATTATTATAAGTGTTTGATCAAAAATGTACGCTTCTTTCACAAAACCCCTAATTGTTGTGAAATTCGCCTCTAATCCGCTTGACTTAGTGATTTCCATCTCACCGAATCCCATAATTAATGCACTTGCATACAATCGTCGACAATTTAAGCAATTATGTGAATAACTTTTAAAAAAAAATACAAATTTTGGAAAAAAATTTTTACAAAAAACTTTTTATTTTTAAAATACTACATTGTGTAAAATTTTGAAGCTATTTGCTGTTAATTTCTAGGAGATAATATTTTTATGGAACCCTCCCCTTAACAAACTTAGCAATATTTGAGAAATATCGCATCATACACACGTTCTAACTTGACATTTTGGTGGACAATCGGTTTAAAAAACTATAATGCATAATTTGTGCATTTCAATACCAGAAAAATTACTTGAAACCAGAGAAAAATATCGCAACCGGAATGTCGTGACCCTCCTTAGACCCTTCAGCATTGGGTTGCGCCAAATCAACCCTTCCCCCCTCGCTTACAAAGGTCCTGGATCCGCCCCTGTCAGGCTGCTAGTACTGTGTTATTTTAAAATATGTATTTATTTATTTATTTATTTATTTATTTATTTATTTATTATTATTTATTTATTACAATGTCCAACTGTTTCAAGAACACATTATCTTTATCTATGTGGATCTAGAATCAATTGTTATCGTAGTTGGATGAGCGTAGCGAGCGTAGCGAGCGAAGCGAAGATTCCATTTCACTACACTGGAGAAAAAAATCCGGAATGTTTTTTTTTTTTTTTTTTTTTTTTTTTTTTTTTTTCTCTGTATTTTTGTGTGTCTGTTAACACGATTCCGGCTAAACCGATACTCCGATTGCGATGAAATTTTATGGAGACCTTCGAAATCTCTGAACTTAGAACTGCCACGTTTTTGAGCGCAATCGAGAATTTTTTTCTCATAAAAACGCAATTTTACGATTTTTTTCGATTTTTAAAAAATTTCTTCGACTTATAACACCTACATGCTTTATCCGATTGTAATGATTTTTTTACAGAACCTTAATTTTATGAATTAAGATATTTGTGTGAAATTTGAGCGTAATCGAAAAATTATTTCTCATGAAAATCAAAATTTTACGGGTTTTTTCTTTTCTAAAACAATTCTTTGACTTATAACACCTACATGCTTTATCTTATTGTAATGATTTTTTCACAGAACCTTAATTTCGTGAATTAATATATTCGTGTTAAATTTGAGCGCAATCGAATAATTATTTCTTATACAAATTGCAATTTTACGATTTTTTTCTTTTTAAAAAATTACGATTAATTAAAAAATTAGTTAATTTTTTATTTTATTTTATTTAATTATAAAAATTAAGTTAATTTTTTATTTAATTTAATTTAATTTAAAAAAATCTTCGATTAAGTAATGATTTTTTCACAGAACAACAGAAAATCCGCGTAACACATGGCATCTCAATGCACCATATACGCTCATCCAACAACGCGGCGGGACTTAAGCGTTTTCCTAGTGCATGCACACTCTTGTGCGCGAATGAAGATTGTACGTCGCTTAACTTCGAGGCGTTGAGACGCTATCAAAATTAAATTTGTTAACCAGTTACATGCATATTTAGATTAACATTGAAGTATGAAATAGTACAACATAGACTATTAGATGTTTTATCTTAAATAATAATAAATGTAGCTTTAAGTGATATTTCAATTACGACACTATTGTTAACCATGTTGTGGGAATGGTCTATTTTTTCATGAAACAGACTACTAATCTGATAAGATTTAAATTTGTGTTAATTAAAATTGAATACACTAGGGAAACGCCAAAGTCGTTGTTAAACGAGTGAGTGAGCCATGTGTTAAGTACCCGATTACATTACTTTTCTTCCCCCTACCTTGGGCCTACCTAGCCTATCATAGGCTAGAGAGGCGCATTATGACCTTACAGTTGACGCGCCCGTCCCCGTATACCAACTAAACTTTAAAAACTATTATTTATACGAATATAATTATCAAACTTAAATGCAAATGTTCCCGGGTACTCACCACATGACTCACTCACACCGTCTCACTACGACTTTGGCGTTTCCCTATAGTCTAATTGGCTAAGGCGCCCTTGTAGCCGAAATGTGAAAGAAGTGAGTTCAATTCCCTGGTCGGGAAAGATTTTGTAATTTCTAGATTGTATTTCAAAAATAATTGAACATGATTTGAAATGCATAATATAACGCAGTGTTGTCCATCATCTGTGGCAATAGGGCCTACTATGGTAAACATAGCCAGTACGAAATACGTGAAAATATTGCAAGGTTTACTCAATCTACGAGCGAATTTTGTGGGTACCTTGACGTGCAACATTCGACAGACCTTGCATGGGCACGGCATTTCACGGCCAGGCGAATAATAAACAAAAAATATATTTTCAAAATCTAAAACATTGTACCCGATTACATTACTTTTCTTCCCCCTACCTTAGGCCTACCTAGCCTATCATAGGCTAGAGAGGCGCATTATGACCTTACAGTTGACGCGCCCGTCCCCGTATGCCAACTAAACTTTAAAAAACTATTATTTATACGAATATAATTATCAAACTTAAATGCATATGTTCCCGGGTACTCACCACATGACTCTCTCACGCGTCTAACTACGACTTTGGCGTTTCCCTGGTCTAGTTGGCTAAAGCGCCCTTATAGCCGAAATATGGGAGACGTGGGTTCAATCCCCTGGTCGGGAAAGATTTTGTAATTTCGAGATTGTATTTAAAAAATTATTAAACATGTTTTGAAATGCATATAACGCAGTGAAGTCCATCATCTGTGGCAATAGGGCCTACTATGGTAAACATAGCCAGTACGAAATACGTGAAAACATTGCAAGGTTTACTCAATCTACGAGCGGAATTTGGGGGTACTTTGACTTAAAACATTCGACAGACCTTGAATGGACACGGCATTTCACTGCCAGGTAAATAAAAAACAAAAAATATCTTTTCAAAATCTAAAACATTGTCGTTAAAATAATTTCATAACATTGGAAGTCTATTTTTCAGTTTATTATTTCTTGTTTGTTTATATCGCAATGAATCTTGCTGATTTTGTTAGCAGTTCTCAATAAACTCGTACCGGATGTCCGTTTAAAATTTCAGCGCAATCTGTTCAGCGATTCGGCTGATTTTTAACGTACACACACACACACACACACACGCACGCAGAAAAACAATAAGGGCCGTTTAAGTCGAATGGAAATCACTACGTTCGCTACGCTCACTCGTTCAACTACGCTCACTCGTTCAATAACTGACACCAGTAATTAGTTCGCATAAATTATTTTCTGAATTTATTTTTAATCGATTTTTTTTTTTTTACTCAGCTTATGTATAGATTTATGTCAACTAAAGAAAATGTACCGTCGGTTGACTTCGAGGTGACGAGAAGCTATCAATAAGCAGTAGGTTTATAAATTACATACATACTTGTTAGACGAGTGAGCGCAGCGAACGTAGTCTTTCCTAACGCTACTCGATCGGGCCTTGGCCGTGACCATTGTCTGTATGTTAAATCACACACCTAACAAAAACTTGTAGAAATACAGCCAAATCTTACACACTCAATAGAAATGAATCGCCTTTTACGATTAGCAGAGCCATGCTCTGGGCCAATTCTACCCCGAGCCCAGACGGAATCGTCTTTAATTTTTCATACATTGACGCTGGAGGAAGTACCTGTTCTAAGGGTCATACACGCGGCCGTTCCATTTAGCCTGGGGTGTAGCCTATCTGGTCAACAAGGGTCTGTGACCACTAATGTTTGTGTAAAGATTATACTAGGGAAACGCCAAAGTCGTTGTTAGACGAGTGAGTGAGCCATGTGTTGAGTACCCGCTAACATTACTTTTCTTCCCTCTAACTTAGACCTCCCTAGCCTATCAATGGCTAAAGTGGCGCATTATGGCTGTACAGTTGACGTGCCCTTAAACTTAAAAACTTAAAAACCCTATTATTTACACCACAATATAATTACCTAACTTAAATCCAATTAATGTTCACGGGTACTCAACACGTGGCTCTCTCACTCGTCTAACAACGAGTTTGGCGTTTCCCTAGTATCAACATTGAACTGTGAAATCCAACAACATGATTTGTCTAAAAAAATCATAAAAAAATGCTTTTAGGATTATTCAAAGTCAAAATTCAAAATTATTGTCGGGAAGGTTTATTTTTTACTGAAACAAACCAGTTATCACAATTAGAGATATTTAAATTTTTGTTGAGAGAAATGGAGTATATTCAACTAACACAACTCGTGTAGATTCATGTGCGCAAGAGTAAAATGTACGTCGCAATTCGTATCGTACGAGGCAAAAAAAAAGAGGGAAAGTCCATCTCGCAAACAACAGCTGGTATGTAGGGGAGTATTACTCCTCGAAACTAGAAGCGAGCTCTGGTAGTCGTCGGGGAAATTCTCCCACCCCTCCCCGACGACGCCCCCCTCCCATCCCACCCCTTGCCCATGGCTGGTTTTGACCAGCACGGGACTGTCCTCCTTACATCACCTAGGCACCAAATGACCTAACCGGTTTGTGCACCTTTAATCCTAATAAATAAAAATTGAGTTCAAGACGTCGATACGCTATTAATATCCAGTTGGTATATAAATAACATGCATATTTTTGTGTTATCATTAGTGCTTGAAATCCAACAAAAAAGTGTTGTTTAAAAAAATCATGAATGTAGGTTTTAAGGGTATCGAAATTACGACAATTATTGTTAAAAATCATGTCGGCAAGTTCTATTTTTTCAGGAAACAGACTTCTTATCTGATTAATATATAATGTGTTATATAATTAACACGAATAAAATGCATTTCATGTCTTAATCTTGAACCAATAACATTCGATTCAGTGGGATCGAAAGCACTAATTAAGCACTTATTCGAGGAACATGTTTAGAAATTAGTGCTCGAAGTGGGGGTGCAGCGTGAAGTTGGCACCCCCAACACTAATTAGTAATTCATTCCTAAACTAACCGTGCACTAATTCTGGGGCCAAGTGCGTTAGAAAGCACTAATTGAGCACTAAATAGTCTGACTAGTTACAGAATTAGTGCGCAAAGTGGGGGTGCCAAGTTCACGCACCTGAAATAAGGTAAATAATCAGATTCGTTTTTCTAAGCGTGAGCATTTTAAGTCTTCTTTTGATAATGATATTTCTTCAAAATCTTTATGGTCAGTTTATAATAAGTTGACAGGTAACAAAGTGAAAAAAGAGTGTAGCATAGCCTCATTGACAGAGAATGGGGTATCCTACACGTCTAATCCTGACATTTGCTGTTTGTTACATACAGAAAAGTTTTGTTGTGAACGATGTAGATTTTTCCAGTGAAATTGGTAAGTTTAAAGATTTAAATAGAAAAGAAGCAGATGATCTCCCGCATGTAAAGGTAACTAATGAAGAAGTCATTTCAGCAATTAAACGCCTTAAAATTAAAAGCTCGACAACACTTCAAGAGATTCCATGCATAGTATTCAAGAAATGCGCATCATAGTCGGATTATTGGCGTATCTAATTTCCCATTTCTTTCTTGTAGGTGATTTCCCAACACAGCTGAAATTGGCAAGGGTAACACCTATTTATAAGGGTAAAGGTAAAAAGAGTGATAGGAATTCTTATCGACCTATATCAACTCTTCCAATTGTAGGGAAAATTATTGAAAAAGCTTTGCACATGAGGTTATTACATGAAGTGGATGCATCTGAAGGTTTAAGTGAAAACCAACATGGTTTTAGGAAAGGTAGATCAACGCAAAGTGCCCTTCTAGCATTTACAGATTTTATCTATAAAGGGATTGACAAGCGGAATGGTAAGGTTGGAGCTGTTTTTGTTGATCTTAGGAAAGCATTTGATTCAGTACCTTTTTTACCTCTTTTAATAAAATTAAAAACCAGGTTTAACGTAAGTCCTTATTTGTTATCAATTTTGGCGGATTATTTTTTAAATAGAAAAATGTTTATAAATCTTGCAAAATATAGTTCAAAAGTATTCAATATATTTTGTGGAGTACCCCAAGGATCAATATTAGGACCCCTGTTATTTATTCTTTATAAAGATGATATATCTACTATAATGGGAGGCATCAATTATATCTTATATGCTGATGACTTGGTCTTTTATTTAGAAGGTGTGGATGTCGAAGAGATCGTAGGACGTCTTCAAGAAGTTCTAAAGAGGATGGATGATTGGTTTAAAACTCAGGAACTTGATATTAATTATAGCAAAACAAATTTTATGATTTTTCATAAGGCTAATGATAGAAGCATAAATGATATTCATTTGACGTTAAATTGTAATGGTAAGTTAATTTCTAGAGTGTGTGAATTTAAATATCTTGGAGTTTTCTTAGATTGTAATTTTAATTTTAAGAAACATTATGAATATGTGTGTAATAAAGTATCATCAGCAATTGGAATTATAAGTAGAATGAAGAGGTTTGTAACCGAGAGAATGTTGAGGTTACTTGTAGATTCTTATATTCACTCTGTTATTGATTATTGCTTAGTGGTTTGGGCAGTAAGACCTGTTAGCTACTCTACTTTTATAACGTGGGCCTAGTCGGCCATAAAGCGTGTCAGGATAAATTAGTAAATAATAACACGGATAACGTACCTAGTTAAATAAGATTATCGTTTATATTTAACCAGACTGTATTTTACTTACACGTTGCTACTGCATTTCTCTCGTTGCTAACCATCCATCTAGTCAACAACTCTCATAATATACACACACTGCCTTGCTGTGTTGTCATATTTCTAACACTCGGCCTTCCTGCCAGATGATCGTCCTCGATCAGAAACGAACTAATTAAAATTAATATTGTTTAATTATGGAACAGGACGTGGAACTTTCTACAATTATTTATGGACGTATTCTTCAAGGTAAGCAGGTGGAGCTCGTACTCTGCGTTGGTGTCCTGGGGTATCGGTTCTATCCACTTGCTCCTCTTCAAGCGACTGGTCGGAAACCGAGGCTGCAGAGTCTTCGTCCGATGTTGCATCTTCTTTAGGATCCAAACGCCAAGGTTTGAGTTGTGACACATGAGCTGTTGTCACATAAAATCTTCCACCGTGTTGGGGAGCTAGTTGGGCGACCTTGTACGTGTCGTGTGGGTAGCAGTTCGTGATTACCAGGGGTCCCCGAAACTTAGGCTGCGTCTTGGTGGGTTGACCCGTATGAGCAGGTGTCGTCTTCATTACTACTATCTCGCCTACCGTATACTTCAATCTTGCATACTTCTTCTTGTCGAAGGCCCGTTTAATAGATTCTTGTTTGTTTAGTATAGTTTGTCTTCCTTCTTCTTGCAACTGTACTGGTGACTCCCATTCGTTACTATCTAGATCGGTGAGTGATCGTAGCAACCCGTCGTGGAATCTAGGTTGGTAGCCGTGAAGAAGTTCGAACGCCGATTTTCCTGTGGTCTTGTTAATAGCGACATTGATGTCACATTCGACATGAGTTAATTTCTTGTCCCAGTCTCTATGATTGGGGTCTTGTATGGCGATAGCAATTATTGGTACAATCGATCGATTGGCTCTTTCTACTTGGCCGTTTGCCCTGGGATGTTTAGTAGAATTCAAGGTATGATGAATACCATTTTCTTGGCAGAATTCTTCAAACTTCTTAGACGTGAAGCACGAGCCTCGATCCGTGATGACTTGTTCTGATAAGCCCTTTGTAATACAAAGCTATCAAATGCTTTTAGTACACCTTGTACTGACGTGTTCTTGGTTGGGTAAAGGTGAACATATTTTGTCAAGTTGTCCACAATGACCAACAAGAATTGATTACCCTTGTTACTTGTCTCGTTGTTAACTGCCTTGTTGTTAACTGCCTCGATGTTAACTGCCTCAATGTTAACTGTCTCAATGTTAACTGCCTCGTTGTTAATTGTCTCGTTGTTAACTGCCTCGTTGTTAACTGCCTCGTTGTTAACTGTCTCG
Organism: Sweltsa coloradensis; assembly: GCA_024449915.1. Classification (NCBI taxonomy): domain Eukaryota; kingdom Metazoa; phylum Arthropoda; class Insecta; order Plecoptera; family Chloroperlidae; genus Sweltsa; species Sweltsa coloradensis. The sequence continues at coordinate 61,909 of JAMZAV010002531.1, forward strand.
TTGTTAACTGCCTCGTTGTTAACTGCCTCGTTGTTAACTGCATCGTTGTTAACTTCCTCGTTGTTAACTTCCTCTGACGTCGTCTTGTATGGTCGGCTGTTGAACGGTACACTACCGGAGTGTTCAACGATGTCCATCGTGAGAAGTGGCGTACACCCTAGCTCGTCCATCGTGAGGGCAAAACAGTCTCGATGTTCATTGACCAGTTTGCAATAGCTGATCCCTTTCCTGGTCTCCAAGTTGAGGGTCCACCAGTAGTTCATCACGCTCAATTGGACGTTTAGAGACGTGTGGCGTTTCTCGTGTGGCGTACTCATCAACTTCAAGATTAAGAACTTGTACCATCTCTCCTCTACCCAAGCATTGGTCCTTTCCTATTTGTGCACTCACTCGACTAGTGTTCATGATTGGAACCATCAACTTTCCGTCAATCACTTCGCGAACACCCTCGACTCCTGAAGTCTTCCACAACATAGGACCCGTCTCGGAGCCGCGTGTCCCCACTTGGATAAAGTGTACCGTATTTGGTGTATTTACAATTGGTTCATGATGGTTGGACTTCTGTTCTGTAACTTTAACGTTGTAGTTATTTGGCTTGGAGGGTTTGTCCCTTCCCATCATGTTAGTAAGGAACTGGTTCGGTTGAGAGTGGCCAACTTTTAAAACACTTGTAAACTGTGTTGTGTGTGTTAAGGTTTTGAAGGTTTTTGTTTAAAATAGCGACGTTAAAGGTTTTGAAGGTTTTTTTTGTTTAAAATAGCGACGTTAAAGGTTTTGTAAGGTTACTTAAAGTGAGTGTACGGCTCGGTGGAAGTGCTGGTGAAAAGTTGGCCACTCTCAACCGAACCAGTACCGTTAGTAATACGTTGCCTTTCCACCTCTTCGAACTCTCGCAAGCCACTGAGTAATTCGTCTGCGTTTTCATGCTTTTGAGATAACAGGTGGTTAGCTAATGTCTGGGACCAAAGGCCTACCGCTATTTGTTTCTTCGTGTCATGTTAAGGGCTTTACACAACTTCACTTATTATGGAAATAACTGTGAGTGCTGTCTCCTCTTTGTTGAATACACAACTCCATTCGTTTCCAGCGATCAACTACACTGTCTTCTCCGATAAACGTTCTGGTGAAACTCACCGTGAAAGTGTCCCAGTCGGTCAGCACGTCGCTTCGAGCTTGATACCAATGGCTGGCCGCTCCCGTCAGATGAGTTCGTGCTGACTCCAGTCGGAAAGTTTCATGCCAACGGTGTAGGTCGGCAGTAGTGTTGATAATCTTCAACCACTCTGTTGCGTTCATTCCAGTAGGTTCTCCAGTGAAGTAGGGCCTATGGAATCGTTTTATTGAGGTCAGGCATTACCTGATACGTTTGTCTTGTCACATCTTGTTGACGAGGTGGTATTTGAGATTGTTGACCACCAATACCCACATTTCTAATTAGCATATTCATCATTTCGTCACGTTGTCTATCTCGTTCAAGCATCATTTGAATCAGCTCACGTGTTGTCAGTTCTCCTGCTGGCTGAGCTCCAGCTTGCCCTTGAAAGTCGCCTCCTGGGCCTACATTAGGTTGAGCCCCAATTTGCCCTTGGACATCGCCTCCTACGTTAGGTTGAGCTCCAATTTGCCCTTGGACATCGCCTCCTACGTTAGGCTGAGCTTCATCTTCATCAAGATAATTAAATCGTATCATCTTGTCTTGTGGCTTTTATCTTTAGTCAACTGCTGTCTGACAGATCGTATAGCCTACCACAAAATCGCGTACCGGTAACACGTTTTAAACACAAAACACACAAGTCTTCGGCACTGCACTTTTGAGAAACAATCCCACTTCTGAAATGTTAGCTACTCTACTTTTATAACGTGGGCCTAGTCGGCCATAAAGCGTGTCAGGATAAATTAGTAAATAATAACACGGATAACGTAGGGGGTTAAATAAGATTATCGTTTATATTTAACCAGACTGTATTTTACTTACACGTTGCTACTGCATTTCTCTCGTTGCTAACCATCCATCTAGTCAACAACTCTCATAATATACACACACTGCCTTGCTGTGTTGTCATATTTCTAACAGACCTTCTACCACCTTCTACTGAGTATGTTGTACTCCAGGGCCCGGATCCACAAAAGGGGAGATTCAGATTTTGGTGGTTTCTCAATTCTCCCACACGTCATGATGTAAACACCGGATTCAACCAATCACAGACGCTAGCACCGCTGAACGACAACAAAGAGTCCGACTTTAGAAGGCTGTACCTAACGATCGCCAGCGTTCTGTCTCTGTTTGTGATTGATGCTTGATTGTTTCGTATTTGTTTGGCAGTGGTTAAATGTGCATATATGTACATATTTAATAATGACTACTGAACTCCTTGGATACCAGGGACTAGACTTACCCTTAGTCATGCCCTAGTGACTTGCTACGGACTAGTCCTTCATCGAGGTGGATAGAGGTAGGCGTAAACGTGCTAGCCTAGGCTAGTCCTAGGCTAGCACATATCATTATGTCGACCCTAGGCTGGGCCCTATCTCTATGTTATTGATAAGAATACATAAACTATAGCTACTACAAGCAGTTTCATGTGTTTATGATAACCATCATGTAAACAATATATTTCAATAAACAAAAGGCTAATTAAATCATGAGATGGATTTGTTGCCGCCATTTTCTTAAAATGCATTTCCCCAACCAAAACCCCAAGTATGATAGTAGGTGTTTTGTTGGGAGAATTTTGGGGGAATTAAATCCCACACAAGTCGATAAATCTCCGATAATGGATCCTTTTATGTAGTAGTGCAGCGGAGCTATTGTCTGTGATTGGTGGAATCCACAGTTTACATCATGACGTGCGGGAGAATTGAGAAACCACCAAAATCTGATTCTCCCCTTCTGTGGATCCGGGCCCAGAAGAGAATTGACCATCTGTTTGATTCATTTCCCTTGAACCAAGATTTGCAGTCTGATTGTTTCACGATTGAGGAGAGGATGAAGTATAGCGTGCTGGTAAATACATACAAAGTATTGAAAGGTATGTTTTTAGGTATTCTACCCAATATTTTTAAAATTGTTGATCGTGATAGAAATTCTACTTTAATAAACTCATTGGAAGTTCCTAGATTAAATTCTGAAGCATTTAGAAAGTCATTTATGTACAGAGGCGTATCCTATTGGAATTCAATTTCTTATGATATTAGAAGCCAGTTTACTGATCTAGGAATTGTACAATTTAAAAGTAAAATTGAAGCAATGATAATGAATCAAAGAGCAAAAAATTGATTTTTACTATTTATTTGTAAGTTATTGTCTGTGTGTTTGTGTAATGTTAATTACCTTCATAAGCTCTTATAATTGATTTTGCTTTTCTCTTTGTTTGTTCATTATTGCTTTGATTATGATATAAACAATGTTTTTTTCAACTATATTTTTCTGCCTAGATTGTCTGGTTGCCACCCACTGATGGAGCTTGCAACTTGATTTAGGTGTCCTGTATCATTGCTGTGATCAGTTTGACATGAAATTTTTTAAATAATTATATATCTGATATAATTATATATATGAGTCAAGATTTGAACACAAAAAATGAAGATTGAACCCAAGAATAAAGATTTCGCGTTCGGTGGTTTCTTCCGCGAAAGTTTGATTATACTCCCTGATTTGCTGTTCCTGATTTTTGGCAAACCTCATATTCGTTTGAGTGGGATCGTCTAATAAATCAGTTTTTTTCTTTTCGTTTTTCTTTTTTAATGTTTTTTTTCCTTTTCTTTTCTTTTCTTTTCTTTTCTTTTCTTTCCTTTTTTTTTTTCATTCTCCACCCTTTTTTATATTTGATTCATTCATTAAATGCATATAATATCATTCAATTTGTTACCAAAATTCTTGTGTTAAATGCATTGTTGTTGTAATGCTACTATTTCAAATATTTACGAAAATGTAATTTATTGTTGTTTCTGCATCTATGTAATTAGATTTATTTAGTTGTCCTCCTTTGTAAATCAGTTTTTATAACTGAATAGGATAGACGTTAAATAAATAAATAAATAAATAAATTTCACTACATTGGAGAAAAAAATCCGGAATGTTTTTTTTTCTTTCTTTCTGTATGTTTGTCTGTTTGTTAGCACGATTCCGGCAAAACCGATACTCCGATTGCGATGAAATTTCATGGAGGCCTTCGAAATCTCTGAACTTAGAACTGCCACGTTTTTATTTATTATTTATTATTTATTATTTATTTTTATTATTATTATTTGTTCCGTAACACATTCATTGTTTAAATGTATCACGAGGATGGCAGAAAAGAGCAGAGCTCCAAAACACACTTGGTGACTGCCAACCTTATAACAATAAATATAATAAAAGATAACAACATTATTACAATCATTAGTAAACCTATAAAATATAGAAAATAAGTAAATAAATATACACTTCAATGAATTACTATAAAAATGAATCAGTAAAACGAAACTGCAGAATTAACTTTGTAATGCAAAAAACATGTGTGCTTAGGGCAGATTTAAAAGAGTCTAATGAGCGAATCTCCCTTAACTCCAAAGGAAGAGCATTCCATTCATTACAAGTCCTGTAGTAGAAGCCATTTTGGTAAGCTGTTGTTCTTGCAAATGGAGGCTTGAGAATTAATCCTCTACCAAGTTCTGCTCCTCGACTACAGACTTTGCAATCTTGCGTATGGGTCCAGATCAATAGTACCGTGTAACATTCCCCATAGAAATTGCAGTTCTACTTTTTTTCCTGTAACTTTCTAGCAATGGAATGTCTAAAGATGTACGTCTTGCAGTAGCACTGTCACTTTGAAATTGTGTCCTTGCAGCTATAATGCGCGTTGCTCGACTTTGTACACGCTCCAATTTTGTTTTGTTATAATCTGATGTGGGATCCCATGCTGGACAGGCGTAAAGGAGATGAGGTCTCACTAATGCTAAGTATACAGCCCGTTTAATACTGACGTGAGCATGATGAAGGTTTTTTGCTATAAAATAGAGTTGTCTGGAGGCTTTAGCTCTTACTATTTCAGTATGCGTATTCCATTTTAGATCACTAGTTATTGTGATACCCAATAACTTGACACCATTCTTTTCCAGTATTGGCAAACCGTTTATTTGGTAACTGCAACGCAATGGGTTCTTAGATCTAGAGAATCTGATGAATACACTCTTTAAAGGGTTCAGCTTCATTCCATTTTCAACAGACCAAGTTTGAGCGCAATCAGGAAATTTTTTCTCATAAAAAACGCAATTTTACGATTTTTTTCGATTTTTAAAAACTTTCTTCGACTTATAACACCTACATGCTTTAACCGATTGTAATGATTTTTTCACAGAACCGTTATTTCATGAATTAAGATATTGGTACGAAATTTGAGCGTAATCGAAAAATTATTTCTCATGAAAATCGAAATTTTACGGGTTTTTTCTTTTTTAAAACAATTCTTTGACTTATTACACCTACATGCTTTATCCTATTGTAATTATTTTTTCACAGAACCTTCATTTCATGAATTAATATATTCGTGTTAAATTTGAGCGCAATCAAATATTTATTTCTTATGAAAATTGCAATTTTACGATTTTTTTCTTTGTTAAAAATTACAAAAAAAAAAAAAATTAAGTTATTTTTTTATTTAATTTAATTTAATTAAAACAATCTTCAACTAAGTAATGATTTTTTCACAGAACAACAGAAAATCCTCGTAACACATGGCAGCTCAATGCACCAATTACGCTCATCCAACAACGCGGCGGGACTTAACCATTTTCCTAGTGTTAGTATTAATTTTATCTAGATGGAACTTTAGACCTACACTGTGTGTACTGTGTGTATTATAAATAATTTTCTACATCTGGGCCTAGGCCAGCCGCCAGGGACGGTTTCTGATTTGTTTTATGAGAGTTATGACAACTTTTCTCGTTTCACACATAGAAGCAAAATTTAAAATGTCCGCCATTTGTTTACGTATTTTCTTATCCCCGTGGAAGGCGGAACCGCACTTTACCACCTAACTCTGCTTATACCGTCAACAAGTGTCAAGTAACTATAGTTACTGCGTTATGATGAAGTTCAGGGTTATTAATGAGAGATCATTCCATGAGGTATCATCAGCTTTATTAGGCCGAATTAGGCGTCGCTAAAACCTCGCGCAGTACATACATGGGTTGGCTTACATTGCATTTATTTATTTATTTATTTATTTATTTATTTAACGTCTATCCTATTCAGTTGTTGTTGTACTTTTAAATTGTTAAGTTGGTAGTAGCAAAAACAAAATAACATCTCTGCCTTGTGCTGCCCCTGGTGGCTGATGATGTAAACATCTTGCTGTAGTTGCTGTAGTTCGTCTGGAATAAAAACCTCAACAAGATACACGTACGTAGGCCTACTGATTATTCTTCCCTAAGTTCCTCACCACTCAAGCAAAGTAGTATTAAAACAACAGGTTATGGTACCCAGGAACGCAAGAGGCACTAAGGAAAAGAATCACCGCAGAAATCCAGTCACGTTTTGGAGGTACGGGAGACCAACTGGACAAGTAGGCCTAGCCTAGGCCTAGGGCCCTAGACACGTTCGCGAAGTGAGGTTAAGACGGTCAAGATGTTGCCATCGGGAGAAAACAATCATCACCACGTTCCACGACTCAACAGAAACAACTTCTCAGCATGGAAGGCAAGAATAAAAGCAGAAATGCTGAAACAAGAATGCTGGGAAGCGGTTATCGGGTACAACGACGAGCCCGACTATGTCACCAACGCCACCGAGGTGAGGGCAAGGCGCCAGAAAAACTATGCTGCGCTCGCCCTAATCATGAAATCAACTGGAGACGACTTAATGAACGACATTCTCGACACCGAGATTGCGTCGGAGGCGTGGAAGACTTTGGAGGAACAATGCCACCAGAACAGTGAGTATGGCGGCATGCTCAAACTAAGGAGCTCGCCACGATGGTGAAGGGCGAGAAGAGCGTAACAGACTACATCAACCAGATGGTAAATATGACAGGATGCTTCAGATGAGCGAGCTGCAGATAGGAGACCGGCAGCTAGCCTATCTTTGTTTATCTGGACTCCCGCCGGAATATGAGGTTACCGTGAAAACCCTATGTGCGCAACCGGACAAGGTGAAGATCTCCACGATCAAGCAGATCTTGATCGAGTGTGAGAAGGAGATCGCAGCAAAGTCTGAAAGTGTTCACTTGGCACTCAAGGCAAACAAGGCCAACGAGAGACAGCGACCTCAGAGAAGCTACCATGAAAAGGAAGAAGGGAAATCTGGTGCGGGAGAGAAAGGGAAAAACAAAGAAAGAAAGTACAAGTTCTTCTGTTATGCCTGTGGAGGCGAAGGGCACATCGGAAGAAACTGGCTAAAGCTAAGGAATCAGAAGAGAAGGAGAAGACGGAGAGAGAAGAGAAGAGCCAAGACCCACAGAGAGCTAAAGTTGCGACAAGGGAGCATGTTGCACTATACGCTAAGAAGTTCTCACCTGGAGAGAGTGGGGTGTGGATCTTGGACGGGGAGCTTCTGACCACATGTCGGGGAAAAGGAGCCTATTTCACTCCATGAAGCTGTACTCAGGTGAGGTAGAAATAGGGGATGGTACCCCGTTGGCCGTTTGCGGGGATTGGCTCGATTACGATCCAAATGTCCGAGGAGTGTGGGGGAAAGGATGTGGAGCTGACAGATGTGCTTTATGTCCCAACCTGCAGGACAATCTAATATCTCAGGGACAAATAGACGAGAAAGGCCTAGAATTCAGATCTAAGGATGGTATCAACAAGGTGCTGAGAGACGGAAACCTGATTTTCCAAGCACACAGGGTTGGTCGTCTCTACTTTGTCTCAACCATTGGAGGAGTGAGTATCAGTGGTCTAAAGGAAGAGTACAACAAAAATTTCAGAAAGCTTCTCGAGTTTCACAGTCCATGTGCATGCTAGCCTGGGGCACCCTAACCTACAATCCATGGGGAGGTTAGGAGTGCTGGAGTTGGGACCTGAGCCTGCAATGGGGGCACAAGAACCGTGTGAACCATGCGTACTGGAAAAAATGAAGAGAAAGAAGTTTCCCCATAAGGAAGGAGGAGAGGTGGCCATCCTGGATAGGGTCCACTCAGATATTATGGGCCCCATCTCACCCCAGTCAATATTCATAATCACCTTTATTGACGAAGGATCAAGATATGTCGATGCAGTGCCCATGGCAAAGAAGAGTGAAGCGCTGGACCATTTCGTGCGGATCAAGAACCAGTGGGAGAATCTGCATGTAACTACAATCAAGGAGCTACAGACTGACAGAGGAACGGAGTATCTGTCAAAGAGATTCCAGGCATTCTTGGAGGAGAACGGGATCTTGCATCGTAGATCTGTAGAGTACACTCCGCAGCAGAATGGCATGGCGGAGAAGATGAACTTGACGCTATGCGACACGACCAGGTGCATGCTCATCCAAGCCGGGATGCCCCTGTACTTCTGGGCGGAGGGGGTCAAGACCGGCTGCCACGTCAGGAACAGGTGCCCGTCGAGGGCGCTTGGTTTCGACACCCCCCTGGAGAGGTGGACCGGGAGGGAGCTGCAGAAGAGCGACCTGGAGCATCTCGGGGTGTTCGGTTGCCAGGCCTGGGGGAGGATCCCGAAGGAGAGGCAGACCAGCAAGTTTGCCCCGCGCGCCGTGGAGAGCGTTCTACTCGGCTACGAGGAGGGCACCAAGGGCTACCGCCTGTGGAGCATCACTGAGAGGCGAGTATACAACAGCAGAGACGTTGTATTTCACGAGGGCCGTTTCCCCTTCAAGATGAAGGAGACACTGAGAGAGGAGGGCCCCCGAGAAGAGGACTTCGTGTGCTTCCTCGAGGACGAGCCCGCCGTCGTGGAGGACGCCGACGCTGGCCGGCGCCAAGGTGCAGAAGAGGACGGCGCCGACCCTGGCCGACGCCAAGGTGCAGGAGAGGACGGCGACGACGCTGGCCAACGCCAAGGTGCAGGAGAGGACGGCGACGACGCTGGCCGACGCCAAGGTGCAGGAGAGGACGGCGACGATGCTGGCCGACGACAAGGTGGAGGGGAGGACGGCGCCCGTGTCCAGGGAGCGCGCCACCAGCCTGAGGGTCCACACCGAGGAGGAGAGGAACCGGGTCCAAGGCGGTCGGGGCGACTCAAGATGGACAAGCCACCCTGCGGCCTGGCGTGCTGCAGGCACTGCAAGGTGACAACCAGCGGCGACCCAACCACACCACCCAGGACCCCAGCCGAGGCCATGGAGCGAGAGGACAGTGAGAAGTGGGTCCAGGCCATGAAGAGGGAGATGGGTAACCATGAAAGAAACGGTGGTCAGTTGGTAATCATGGCAGGAGCAGCTGTGCTATGGCGAAGTAAGAAACAGGAGGTGACTGCCCCAAGCACCATGCTTGCCGAATATTATTCACTGTTTGAGGCTTGCAAGGCAGTAGTGTGGCTGAGGGACTTGCTTGAAGAACTGGGACACCCAGTGGAAGGACCAGTGTGTGTTTTTGCAGATAACCAGGGAGCCAATAGCATGGCCAATGATATTAAGCTGACGGAGCAAAATAAACACTGTCGCTTGAGGTACCACTATGTGAGGGAGTGTGTGGAGACTGGTGACGTTAGTGTAAGATATGTAGGAACAAATGAAAACGCTGCTGATTTACTAACTAAGCTGGTACCGAAGGTGAAGACCCAAGACTGTGCAAAAATGATGGGTCTGTCCGGGGTGTAAATTTTCTTTGTAATGTGTATTTGTTTTGGCGGTGTCTTTTATATTCGTCAGAAGGCACTTTCCATTAGCCTTAAGTCGTATCTGTAAGTCTGTCGTAGTTTTAAGTTTCTCATGCTTTGACATGTTATTTGTATTTTTGAGGAGAGGTGTTGTACTTTTAAATTGTTAAGTTGGTAGTAGCAAAAACAAAATAACATCTCTGCCTTGTGCTGCCCCTGGTGGCTGATGATGTAAACATCTTGCTGTAGTTGCTGTAGTTCGTCTGGAATAAAAACCTCAACAAGATACACGTACGTAGGCCTAATGATTATTCTTCCCTAAGTTCCTCACCACTCAAGCAAAGTAGTAATAAAACAACAGTTATAAAAACTGATTTACAAAGGAGGAAACTAAATAAATCTAATTACATAGATGCAGACACAACAATGAACTACATTTAAGTAAATATTTGAAATAGTAATATTACAACAATGCATTAAATATTCAACAAATTTGATAACAAATAAAAAGGATATTAAATGCAATTTATGAATGAATCGAATATATAAAAAAGGGGAACGAAAAGAAAAGAAAAAAGAAAAGAAAATAAAAAGAAAAAAAAGAAAAAAGAAAAAAGGAAAGGAAAAAAAAGAAAAAAAGAAAGAAAAGAAAAAAGAAGAAGAAAAAAAAACATTAAAAAAAAACGAAAAGAAAAAAACTGATTTATTAGACGATCCCACTCAAACGAATATGAGGTTTGCCAAAAATCAGGAACAGCAAATCAGGGAGTAATCAATCTTTCGCGGAAGAAACCACCGAACGCGAATCTTCATTCTTGTGTTCAACCATCATTCTTGTGTTCAAATCTTGATAACAATTTAGTGCAAAAGATCTTAACTCTAATATATAATTATATCAGATATTATAATTATTTAAAATTGTTCAAGTCAAAAACTGATCACAGCAATGATACAGGACACCTAACTCAAGTTGCAAGTTCCACCAGTGGGCGGCAACCAGACAATCTAGGCAGAAAAATATCAATTGAAAATACATTGAATACATCAAAATCAAAGCAATAATGAACAAACAAAGAGAACAGCAAAATCATGAATAAGAACATATGAAGATAAATTAACATTACATAAACACAGAGACAATGCCCCACAAATAAATAGTAAAAATCAATTCTTCTTTGTTCTTCGATTCATTATCATTGCTTCAATTTTACTTTTAAATTGTACTATTCCTAGCTCAGTAAATTGGCTTCTAATATCATAAGAAATTGAATTCCAAAAGGATACTCCTCTGTACAAGAATGACTTTCTTAATGATTCAGAAATTAATTTTGGAACTTTCAAAGAGTTCATTAGAATAGAATTTCTATCACGATCAACAAATTGAAAAATATTGGGTAAAATACCTGAATACATACCTTTCAATATTTTGTATGTATTTACCAGTACGCTATATTTCATTCTTTCCTCAATCGTGAAGCAATCAGATTGTAAATCTTGGCTCATAGGAATTGAATCAAACAGATGGTCAATTCTCTTCTGAAGTACAACATATTCGGTAGAAGGTCTTACTGCCCAAACCACTAAACAATAATCAATAAAAGAGTGAATATAAGAATCTACAAGTAACCTCAACATTCTCTCTGTTACAAACCTCTTCATTCTACTTATAATTCCTATTGCTGATGATACTTTATTACATACATATTCATAATGTTTCTTAAAAATTTAAATTACAATCTAAGAAAACTCCAAGATATTTAAATTCATATACTCTAGAAATTAGCTTACCATTACAATTCAACGTCAAATGAATATCATTCATGCTTCTATCATTAGCCTTATGAAAAATCATAAAATTTGTTTTACTATAATTAATATCAAGTTCCTGAGTTTTAAACCAATCATCCATCCTCTTTAAAACTTCTTGAAGACGTCTTGCGATCTCTTCAACATCCACACCTTCTAAATAAAAGACCAAGTCATCAGCATATAAAATATAATTGATGCCTCCCATTATAGTAGATATATCATCTATGTAAAGAATAAATAAAAGGGGTCCTAATATTGATCCTTGCGGTACTCCACAAAATATATTGTATACTTTTGAACTATATTTTGCAAGATTGATAAACATTTTTCTTTTTAAAAAGTAATCCGCCAATATTGATAACAAATAAGGACTTATGTTATACCTGGTTTTTACTTTTATTAAAAGAGGTAAAAAAGGTACTGAATCAAATGCTTTCCTAAGATCAACAAAAACAGCTCCAACCTTACCATTCCGCTTGTCAATCCCTTTATAGATAAAATCTGTAAATGCTAGAAGGGCACTTTGCGTTGATCTACCTTTCCTAAAACCATGTTGGTTTTCACTTAAACCTTCAGATGCATCCACTTCATGTAATAACCTCATGTGCAAAATATTTTCAATAATTTTCCCTACAATTGGAAGAGTTGATATCGGTCGATAAGAATTCCTATCACTCTTTTTACCTTTACCCTTATAAATAGGCGCTGGGGCGCTAGGTTCAAACACTTAAAACTACTTAATACTAACCATCGTATTACATCTCCCTTTCCTTTTAAAGTATTATACTAATACTACATGTAGGATAAAAGTATTAAAATGTTTCATGTACCGTACACCCTTATGACTAATTAAAACAAGTCAAATTTAAATATCATTGATAGCTACTAGATGAAAGAAACAGGAAAGAACATTATAGCTGAAGGCTTACTACTAAACTAAGTAACGTTTCAACCGATTACGTGATGTTATAACTAAGTCAACTAAATCCCTAGAACTGAGCTACAGGTCTAATTTCTTGAGAGGTCTGACGGCTCTGCCACTCCGTGTAGCTGACGTCTGCTTCTGTGACACAGTAGATGGAGAAGTCTCCCGGACCTGTTTAGGCAATGATGTCCTTCGGGATGGACCTGGGGAGGTCATCTTTCCAGGTAGGACTGATGGGGTCGTCCTTCCAGGTGGGACTGGTGACAGCGTCGTTTGGTATGGAACATGGGATAGGATTATAGGTTCCCTTTCTGCAGGAAGTTGTGGTATTACTTCCTGGGGTGGAGCCGGAATCACGTGGGCCCGATTTCTGCGGAGTATACCCGATGGGGTTTCCACTTGCAGAGATCGTGGCTCGGGACCAATACCTACTACATCTCCGTAAGCCTGTTTGTCTCGAACCCAGACCCGATCACCAACCTCTACCTTTGGTAGCTCTCTAGCTTGGTGTCTCGAGTCGAAGTGCTGTTTCTGTTTGATTTTCATAGCTTCCTCTCTCTTTGCCACTTCTTTCAGATTCGGCCATTGTGGCTTCAATTGAAGGGGTGAAGTTGGTAGAGTTCCTCGAAGATTTCGTCCCATGCATAGCTGAGCTGGGCTATATCCGCATTGGAGAGGAGTGTTTCGATAATTGAGTATCGCCAGGTGGATGTCTTCAGACTTCTTTACCCTTCCCTTCACTGCTTTCACCGCCGATTCAGCTAAACCGTTGCTCTGGGCGTGCGTGGGGGCTGCTTTTCTCGTGGTTGAAGCCGTAGGATTTAGAAAACTTGATGAATTCGTGGCTATTGAACGGTGGCCGCCATCTGATCTGACCGTTTTAGGGATCCCGTGTCGTGCGAAGATTGATTTTAGACGAGAGATCACAAGAGAACTCGAGGTTTGTCCATCTGAACAAACTCGGGAAATCTTGAGAATAGTCTTCGACTACCAAGTACTTCCTTCCGTTTACTTCGCAGAAGTCGATCCCCACTTTTTCCAAGGGGATTCAGGAAACGGGTCGGCATCATTGGCTCTGGCTTTTTTCTTTCTGAACTCGATGCATTCGAACAGAGTTGGATCAAGGCTCGAATCTCTTCTTTTAAATATTGGGCCAGTATACCGTCTCTTTAGCACGGCGTTGTGTCTTACTTATTCCCATGTAAACCTTCGTGGAGGCGGGTAAAAATTTTTGTTTTTCGCGGGCCCTTCTTTGGAATAACTACTCGAGGTCCCATGAAGAGGATCTAGTCGTGGACTGCAAGGTCCCCTTGCACCCCCCCAGTATGGTAAGCATTTTTGGGTCGACGTTTCTCTTGTCGGGCCAGCCTCTTAGTACGTATTCTTTCAGCCTTTGGTTTCTTCATCCTTCTTTTTGTGCCTGCTTGATCTCCTCGAGTCTTTGGTCGGTTGTTGGGATTTTTTGGCGTACTTCTTGTACGAACAGTTCCAAGTCTTGCTGGAACAGACGTCTTCTTCTGATTTTCCCCTTCTGGTGTTGAGCACGTGACAGGGCATCCGCTGTGTAGAATGCTTTCCTGGCACATGTTCAATTGTGAACGTGTACCGCATAAGCCTCATCCGGATGCGCTGCAGCCCTCGCCGAAAGCTCACTGATGGGTTTGGTGGCCTAGAATTGGTACCATGGTTTGTGGTCCGTGTTGATAACAAAGTCCAGTCCATTAACAAACTGGTAAACTTTTCACACGCCCACGTTATTGAAAAAGGGCCTCTTTTTCTTTTTGGGGCCCATAACGGCTCTCCGTTTCACTCATCGACCGTGAAGCATATGCCACGGGCTTCCACATACCGTTTTGCTGTTGCTGTAGCACAGCCCCCAACCCATATGATGATGCGTCCGCACAAACTCTAGTTGGCATTTTAGGATCATACAGTGCCAACACGGGTGTTTTCGTAAGCATGGTCTTTTATGCCCTCGAATGCCTTTGTGTAAACCCGGGAGTCCATAAAAATTCATTATCTTTTTCAATAACTCTCTTAGAGGTTGACTCTCGTCTGCAAGATTGGGCATAAACTTAGCCAGCTGGTTGACCATTCCAAAGAATCTTCGCAGCTCCGACACATCTGCAGGTTATTCAATTTTTTTTATGGCCTGCACCTTTTGTCTTCGTCTACTTTTATACCGTCCTTTGATATCTCGTTTCCTAAAAATTTTGACCTGGTCTACCCCAAACATGCATTTTTCTCTGTTTAGAGTGATTTAGCCTTCTTAAACCTCCCTACGACCTTAGCTAACCTGGTATCGTGCTCGCTTTTCGTCGCGCCGAATACCAAAAAATCGTCCATTTGACAGATGACCCCTTTCCCGCAGCCCTCCAGGATTTGTGACATCCTCGCGAGAAATGCTCTGGGGCACTGCTAATGCCAAATGGTACCTGTTAAAGAAAAACCGGGCCAACGGGGTTATAAACGTTTTTCAGGGGAGCAGAATCCTTCGATAAAGGCACCTGCCAGAACCCTGAGCTGGCGTCAAGTTTTAGAAAATTTTTTTGGCCCCTTCTAGTTGCCCTAACGACTCGTCCACCGATGGCAGTTGGTATCGTTCCCTAAGAACACACCGGTTCAGTTGGGTCAAGTCTACACATATACGTAGTGTAATGTATTCGTTACGAATAGTAACTATAATACTAGACAAGAATGTAGGAAGAAGGGTTACCGATAAGACGTCAAGTTCCCATGCTGCTATTCTTCCTTTTTTCACCACCAGAGTGCAGAGTGTACTTTGTACGTTTTTGAATTATACAGGTATGCCAACTTACTTGCATGAAATAGCGCTATATATTACATCTTTTTTTCCCCTAAAATAGTTCAAACCTGTGGTAAAAAATGAAAGTTTTTTGTTAGTAGAGCAATGCATATTACCCTAAATCAAAAGTTAAGTAATTGGTTAGATTCGAAATGATTATTAAAATTGGTATGATAGAAATACAATGAAATTATCTCCAACTCATTATAAACTCAATGATCAAATCGTTCAGCCATGACGGGGGTTTTTCTTCAACCTTGCCGGTTTTTCGGTTCGTCCCGGCGTATCTTCTAGAGCATCTTTGACCCCCCTTTTGCTTCATCCATCTGGGGGTGTTTTTTTTTGGCTGGATATATGGTTTCACAAAAGATGCGTTTCTTTTGTACTCTGCGCCAGTTGGTGACTGGATATGGACTTTTAGACCCCGTCCTTTTCCACGACGCGGAAAGGTGTCGGATTGAAAAGGGGTTGGATAGCTTGTTCCCGTTTTTTCCTGTCTGACGAGTACCTGGCCCCTTGAAAATACTTGGAAAATCCACGGCTCTTCTCGGAAATCGCTCAACTCCTTGCCTTCATCTTGCATCCTGGTCTCTGCGGTACTTCAGAATCCAAACGATCCGGATTGGTAGAATCGAAAGTTTGGTCTCTAATTTTCTCTGTTGAACATTAGAGAAGCGGCGTTTTACCCGTTTTTTGTGTGGTGTCGTGTGATACGACAGCAGGTAAGTTCTTAACGCCTGTTGTAGGTCTTCACCACTTTGTGAGCAATGCGCAGGCGTTTGAGGAAGGACCTATTTTGGCGTTAAACTTCACCATTCGCCTGCGGCCAATATGGAGCCCACGTGGCGTAAATGAACTCCTTCGTAAGACAGAAATTGCGAAATTCTTCGCTAATAAAACTGCCTTCCATTGTCCCGCAACGATAGTCTCGGGAAGAGCGTATCGTGCAAAAATGCATTTCCCAAAACATTATCGTCTCGTGTGAAGTAATCTTTTTCATAAAGGTTGCTTCACAAATCGACTATAGTAGTCGACGACTACAAAATGAAGTCGCCAGTCGGTAATGGTCCTAGGAAATCGATCGCGAGGTCCTGCCAGGGTCCACTAGGGAGTTTGGTCCTTATGATTGGTTCAGGGTGGGGGTAAGAACTCACTATTTGGCAACCATGACAGGTTTGCAATATCGTTCAGCCTCAGAATCAACTCCTGCCACCAACCTTACTGCGTAACCAGGCTTTCATTTTTACTATACCCGGGTGTCTTTCATTGCCAGGTCGAGTATTCTTATCCGGGGACTCTTCGGAACAAAAACCCTGGTTCCTCTCAGGATTATATTTCCCAGTACACAAAATTCTGGTTTAAGGATCTGAAAAAAGCTTAGTTTCCGAATTCCAATTATCGGTTAGGATACTATTTTTCAGCTGCGATAGTTCACTATCACTGGAACATGCAGAGACATCTCTCCATTGTAACTGATTTTTTGCAAAGCCTCGCTTGCGACCCAGTGCACATGTAAATCGTTACCTGCAGCAGGAAAACTGCTGCGAGAAGACGTGACAAAGGGGTCCGCATGTTTGTGGATCCTGGACGATATTCTACCCGGTATCGATATCCTTGTAGCTTCATAACCCAACGCTCCCAATCGCGCATTTGGTTTCGATCGAGGAAAATAAGAACTCTAATGGCTTATGATCTGTGACAAGGACGAATTCGTCTCCTCCGTACACGTAATTGTGAAATCGCTCGCAAGCAAACACGATGCCTAGGGCCCTTTACGTTCAAACTGGCTGAATTTTTTTTCAAATTCAGTCAGTGAACGACTAGCGTACTCGATAACTTTTTTCGCCGTTGTCGTCGGTTTTTTGTTAAAACGCAACCTAGTCCAACCGGACTAGCGTCCGCAAATTTTACGTTCCCACGGGTTGGGTTGAAGAATCCTAAAGCTTTTCGAACTAGCTAGTAGTGCTTTAAGTGTAACAAATGAGTTTCTTGTTCAGGCCCCCAATTGAATGTGGTGATAGGCCTAGATTCTTCTTCCAATTCCAGCTGATGGAACGCGAACGAAGATCAAGCTTACTGAAGACCTTGGACCCCCCCAAGTGGGTGAATCATGTCTTGGAAAGTCGAATAGGTGGCGTTGCCGTTTAATTGCAAGATTGGCCAACCGCATGTCAATGCACAGGCGCAGTTCACCGTTCTTTTTAGTACTGAGAACAAAAGGCGAAGCCCATGTTGTCGGCCCTATTGCCGGCTCGATAATGTCATTGTTGAGTAGGTCTTGTATCTTCATTTTGACTTTATCCTGTAACTGGTACGGCATCTTCCTTGCTTTTTTTACTACTGTGTAACTCCGTCATCGACTGTTAATTTTCCTTATAACCGTAAATTTCCCCATCCCTTGGGAAAATACCATCAAACTTGGGATCTATAATACCAGGTGTAATACTGGGTATTAATACTTGCAGTCCCCTAACTCGATTGCAGTATCTCTGCCTAACAGGGTTGGCCCTGTTCCTGCACTCTACAAAACCCGGGATTTCAGGTTTTATTTTTTAGCACTATCTCAGTCTCAAACTCACCCAGCACTGAGAGTGGATTCTTAGATCCATATGCAAAAGAACTCTGGTGTCTTTAAACAAGTGCCTTTTATGCCCCTTTTCTTGCATTCATTCCATGTCTTGGAATCTAAGACATTGCAGCAGGCACCCGAATCAATAAGAAGTTCAAGGTTAACCCCGCCCACTTGAGCAGGCAGCATGCTAGGGGGTGAAGTTGGTTTTATTTATGCACATACCTCTTCATTAATGCCGAATGTGTAATTCTCCTCAAATCCCCGGCTCCTGCTCGTCTACCCGACGAACTGCATTCTTGTAGGGCCTAGCATTAGGACTACTCTGCATAGGCCTAGGACCTGAGAACTTGCTTTTATTACAGACCGAAGCTAGATGACCTAGCTTATTGCATTTCCTGCACTTCTTGTCCCCTGCCGGACATTGTTCATTACTAGCCAAGTGTGTACCTGATCCACACCGAAAGCATTTAAGGTTAGGCCTAGCCTTGTCCTTGCTAGATTTACTACAGCGATGTGCGCCGTGTCTAGGCCTAGCTTAAACCCCCAACTCGATACAGCCGGCCTGGCCCCTCTGTAGCCTCGAGCAGGGTTGCAATTTCCCTTGGCCTCAATGAGAGTGAGGGAATCTCCCTTCTTCAGGAGAGCCCTGCGTAGTTCATTAGACCTGCATTTCTCTATTAATTGATCGAGAAGCATGCTGTCCCTCTACGAAGTTGCAGTATACACTTTTGGGCCCTTCAGCCTAGACAGAACTCGGACACGTTTTCAGTTGAACTTTGTGCCATGCATCGAAATACATACCTCTCATATCGGGGGTTTTTAGAGGTTCAAAGTAAGAAGTGAGTGCGTCTTTACACAAAGAATAGATGGTCTTAAACCCTTTTGGGAAGACGAAATTCGTATCAGATTCTGGCAGAGTAAACCACACTTCCTGAATGTGTTTTACCCCCAAGGGGAATACGTCGCTTTACGGCGCTTAAATCATTGAGACCTGAGGCCTCGAAGTAAAGTTCTAAGGAACGTACCCATTTGTGCCACCGGACGGCGATCAGGGAAGCATCCGCGTGCGCATCAAACGGTTTTATGGTAGATTTACTATCCATAATTAGTATCCCATCCTCGTCGCCAATTTGTAATGTATTCGTTACGAATATGTAACTATAATACTAGACAAGAATGTAGGAAGAAGGTTACCGATAAGACGTCAAGTTACCATGCTGCTATTCTTCCTTTATTCACCACCAGAGTGCAGGGTGTACATGGTACGTTTTAAATTATACAGGTATGCCAACTTACTTGCATGAAATAGCGCTATATATTACACGTAGCTTGCCCGATTTCTTGGGAATTACTACCATACCGGCACACCACGGTGTTGGGTCTTCAATAGGGGATATGACTCCCTTTAGAACCATTTTCTCCAACTCCGTTTTTACCTGACTACGAAGAGGTAAAGGAATTCGTCGCGGCACCGATATAGCGTAAGGCTCTGCATTAGGTTTCAGTTTAATGTGGTATTCTCCTTCGAGCTTTCCGAGCCCTTCGAACAGCTGATTGTCTACCACGTTTCCGTTTCCCATAGGTTCTATGTCCCTCAGGCCTATGCCATTTACCCATGCAAGCATACCTAGGTCCTGAATTGCAGGACGACCTAGAAGTGGTTCCTGGGATGCCCCCTCCATGACATAGAGATTTTGCACCGATACCTGATTTTCCCAAACTACAGAAGCCTTCACTCGTCCTAAAATGGCTAGAGGACTTTTTCCTGGGCTGAAAAGCAATTTGTCTGCCTTTCGTAGCTTGGTACCGGTATCCAAGGAGAGTTTGTTCAAAACCGATTCAGGTATAATGCTCACATCGGCCCCAGTGTCGATTTTGAACTTAACTGTCACATCGTTTACTTTTAAGCTTGCGAACCATGCATTACTTGACACTGCGTTCACCTGCTCATGCATGTTGGTGCTACTCACCGATAGCAGAAAGTCTGGCCTCTCATCCTCTGAATGGACTGAACCCTCCCCCACCTCTGCAATTTTCTTGGACCGGCATGCCGCTGCCCAATGGCCTTATTTTTTTTTCATTTATTGCAAGTTGCCTTCCTTGCAGGACATTTTTCTGCAGAGTGGGGTTCTTTTCCACACTTGGGACAAAATTTTTCCAATGTTTTAGGCCTAGGCCTAGGCTTCCCTACATAAGAACTTCTCTTCCCCCCATTAGTGTTCTTCCTTACCGCATCCACCTTGGCTGGGTCTTCCTGCCTAACAACACCCTGTTGTTTTCGGATTGTCTCACTGGCCCTGACCTTTGCTACAGCCTTCTCTAATGTAAGACCGGAATCCATTTGTAGAATTTCCGATAACTTACTGTCGAGAATACCTATGACCACCCGGTCACGTATCAGGTCTTCTTTAAGTTGATCATATTCACAGTGTTTGGCCAGGGCATGCAAATCTGTCACAAAACTTTCAATGGACTCTCCTACCTGTTGATTTCGTTGATTGAAGCGTGCCCTCTCATAGATCACGTTCCGCTTTGCAACAAAGTGGTTCTCAAACCCCTCTACAACTTTGGAGTAGTCATTCATGTCTTCCTCAGACAGACCTACCCGTACCAGGACGTCTTCAGCCTCGTCCCCCATAGCGTACACCAGTGCGTTCACTTGGTCCTGGGGACTCTGGTTGTTGAGACCTGAGGTCTTCCTGAACCTTTCAAAACGCCTAATCCACCTGGGCCATTCCTCAGGGCACTGAAAATCAAACGCCTTAGGCGTTTCCACATGGAAAGAGGCACTAGGCCGAACCTGGCCTAGTAGGCCTTGACCTACCACGTTTTCAGTATCAGGCATTTCGAGGTTAGGTTCGACTCCCGTCAACCTTGCCTAAGCCTAGGCTTAACCTACAAGTCCCTGGTTATTTCTCTACTTCTAATAACATTAGAAACTTAACTAGACATGTTAAATACCTGGCACACACCTGGCACCATGCATTATGATGAAGTTCAGGGTTATTAATGAGAGATCATTCCATGAGGTATCATCAGCTTTATAAGGCCGAATTAGGCGTCGCTAAAACCTCGCGCAGTACCTTCATGGGTTGGCTTACATTGCATCTACAAGGCGCTGGGGCGCTAGGTTCAAACACTTAAAACTACTTAATACTAACCATCGTATTACAGTTACTTGTTGATTGTGTAATCTCTTACCTTTCCTTACTCCGGTGATGAGTATGGTTGGGCAAGGATTCGAGCAATAGCCACGGTTTGGCCTTGGTGTTGTTGCAGTTGTCGGTGGTCAGGATAAATAACGTACGAGTTACATAACACATGATAGTTCAAAAAAGAAATATATTTAACAAGTAAATCAACACGATAACTTACATACGATATACGATTGGAGTAAATATTAAACTGGTAGTTTACAACGGTAAGTACCAGCCATGTTGGCATCTTTTCTTCAGCTCGATGCCGAACATCGAAGTCATACTCTTGAAAAGGGAATATACATTAACTTTTTTTATCACTCCACTACATTAAGGGCTTCATTCTGAATACGTTAATCATATTTTTTTATTATTTAGATAAGATTTTCATTTTGTAAAAGTAAGCTGAAAGTTGTATCAATAATAATGGCGGGAAAAACGAGCCTCTACGTCACAATATGGTACTGATGCGAATCGGCCAATAAGGTGATGCCAGTGATATTAACTTTGCAATCTAAGTATGTATGTAAGCACATTGGTCAACAATGCTCTAGCGTGCTGTAGACCTGAATCTTGACGTCACGTGCTGTTTGCGCGGGAAATAAAATACTAAAAACTTTGAGCCTCAATAGAATTGGTGTTTTAAGTGGTTTTCTATACATTGCTTTCACCCACGTCAATATTTGGACTTGGTGCATATTCCCTATTATGTCGTACGCTCTTGCTATGACTGGATTTAATGTTTTTTTGTTTATTGAGATAAACGAGTGATTGGCAGTCCGTAACAATTGTAAAGTGGATTCCGAGTAGGAACGCGCGAAGTCTTTGGATTGTCCACACCATCGCCATTAGTTCCAAACGGCTGGAGTGGTAGAACTTCTCCGACTGGTTTGTGCGTTTACTCACGCAATACACCAAGTGTAGCTTCTTGTCTTGTCTATTTGTAGGTCGGTTACTTTGAGTCGGCGCTGCTTGTTGAGACCTGGTTAGACAAGTCCTTCTTCTTTAACGAAGCTCTGTTAGCTCTTTCTTTATCAACTTCTGTAATGTCCGCAATGTCTTTCAGCATATCGTCTTCTGTCTCATGGCGTCGAGATTGAAGCGAGCTGCTAAGAGATCTCGACAGCATTCCAATTAACAGTTGTTTTTTAGTATCACTAAAATCAAGGTGTAGATCTTTGCACAACCGTACCTTTTGATGAAAGTAAACATAGATGCTCTCCCCTGGCTGTTGATCTCTATCTTTCATCTTCTGCCAGCGTTCTGGTAGACTTAACTTACCGATGAAGGTGGCTCGGAAAGCTTCTGTAAAGAGTTGCCAGTTTGTGATGGTCTCGTATCTGTTCAAGAACCATTCCCGGGCGGCTCCGGTAAGGTGAGATCTAGCGGTTTCCAGTTTCACACTGTCTGGCCAGTGGTACAATGCACTCGTAGCCTCAAGCGATCGTAACCACTCCCCTGCTGGTGAATGTGATTCTCCATCAAACATTGCGATGGCGGTAGACAGGTCTGGCATTCGACATAGGCCTACATTATTTCCTCCTAGGTTCATATTGGTAATCATAGTTGCAAATGCGGCATCCCTACGGCGGTTTTCTTCCATGAACATCTGCATCATAGTGTTAACTCCAGGTACACTTAGGCATACCCTACCTATAACCTATAACCCTTAATTCTATTCTAATCTGTAGTAACCAAGTGTAGGATGTAAGGTACCGGTAATCACAAGAGACACTTTACTGTTAATCTATTGTTTATTACGATCACTCTAATACATACATCCACTCACGGGTCCCTAGTTCCGTGTGTCCCGTCAGGGCTGCCAATCTCCAAACACTACACATCTCCCCCCATAACATAGTATCCCATCCTCGTCGCCAAAATGTAGGATGTAAGGTACCGGTAATCACAAGAGACACTTTACTGTTAATCTATTGTTTATTACGATCACTCTAATACATACATCCACTCACGGGTCCCTAGTTCCGTGTGTCCCGTCAGGGCTGCCAATCTCCAAACACTACACATCTCCCCCCATAACATAGTATCCCAAAAAAAATCCCAATCAATAGTAGAAGTACCTTAGGACAGTGGGTTTAAGTCACAGTATAGTCCCTCCACCTCTTAGGCTGCTTCTTCTCCCGGCTCGAGCGTCGAGGCTCCTGGGCTATTTTCATTACTTGGCAAAGCAACCTGGGGTCGGCGTCTGCTGACGTCCTCCGTCTCTGGTACTGCCTTTGGTTTGGGCGGAGCAACCCGGGGGTCGGCGTCTTTCGACGTCCTCGGCCCTCTGGTACTGCCATTGGATTGTTGTCACTATCGGGAACAGCCTCGGAATCGACGACTGTAGGTTCCTCATGAAACCTCTTCACGAATGAGGAGTTTTCGTCGATATTTTACGCCGGCAGGCGACTGAACGACCAACTGTTGCCAGTCTTCTAAACAATTTTTGATGGGGCTCCACCCCGAATCGAGAAGCCAGCTTATGTTTAGGTTTCTGCTGGAGCAGAACGGGTGTCCCCCACGTGAATTTGGGACTCACGGGCTTCCCCTTTGGCATCCGTGTACGCCTTCCCTTTGGGGCCTTGCGCTCGCGGTCACGGTCTCTTATCTCTTCGTCGTTTAGGGCGTCTTCCACCTCGGGAAGTTTGGTCCTTAGTTTTCGGTTGAAAAGAATTTCTGCTGGGCTCACTCCTGTGGTTGAGTGTGGGGTAGCCCGGTACAAAGTAGGTACTTTTGAAGTTCTTCTTTCCAATCTCTTCCCTCTGCATATGCAATGCGCATCCGCTTCAGGGGGTCCCGGTTTTGCCTCTCGTTTTCTCCATTCGCTTGGGGCCACAGTGGTGTCGAGTGGTGATCGGCAATCCCGTTGGATTCAAGGAAACTGCTTATAGGTATCGCTGATAAACTGGGGGCCGTTGTCTGACTTGACTGCGACTGGCAGTCCCATGCCTGGCAAACATCTCTTCTAGTACAGGTATCATCTTGGGTGCCGTGATCTTCCCCCATGACTTCCACTTCAATATACGACTGTAATAATCGACTACAAAAAGCAAGTTGTATTCGTCGATGGGACCAAGGAAGTCAATGGCCCAAATGCTGCCAAGGAGGGGTTTGGGGAGTTCAGTTCTGGTGACGGGTTCACATGGATCAGGATAGCCAACAAGTTGACATCCGTGGCAGTTCTTTACATGTTTCTGGGCCCTTGACGGTCAATGTCTGGCCACCATCCCTTCGAACGCAGTCGATGCTTCATTTTAACATGCCAGGGTGACCCTCATGGGCCTATTTAAAGGGGGTTTCTTGCGAGTACTCGGGGTTTAGGATGACTCTGGTTCCCCTGAGGACAATTTTTGTCCACCACGCAC
Source organism: Sweltsa coloradensis (assembly GCA_024449915.1). Classification (NCBI taxonomy): domain Eukaryota; kingdom Metazoa; phylum Arthropoda; class Insecta; order Plecoptera; family Chloroperlidae; genus Sweltsa; species Sweltsa coloradensis. Next base: position 86,324 of record JAMZAV010002531.1, read on the forward strand.
AGTCATACTTAATTATCTCATATCGCCGTACTCGGCAGGCCATACCCCCTCGAGTATGCCCCTTCGGGGGGGAAACCAACTCTGGATCTTTAGCCGACTCTTCTTCAACTTCTTTCATGGCCCAAAGCTTAGGAATGGCTTGTTTTGTAATCCATTTGACATATAGGTCATCATGTCCTCTTGTGGGTGGTGCTAGGCCTCCGGGTAGCAATCGGGAAAGTGGTCAGAAATATTTGTTTTACCGGGCCGATATAAAAACGGTTATTCATAACCCTGAAGGCGGAGAACCCATCTCTCAATCCTAGCGCACGGCCTAGATTCTTGGGAGAATATGAATTCCAATGGGCGGGGGTCATTTAACCAGTGTAAATGGGCCTCCCAGAATGTAGAATTGGAATCGTTCACATGCCCAAACCGGGGCCCAAGGCCTCTTTTTCAACTTGACTGTATCTCTCTCCGCGTCAGTCAACGCTCGACTCGCGTATTCGATGACTCGAGGTCCTCCCGGGGAGTTGTTTGAATCAAGACCCCTCCCAGTCCAAACGGGCTTGCGTCTGCAACTATTGTTGTGCTTGACATGGGGCTGAAATGGGCCCAAATCCTGAGGCCTTGGCCAACCGCTGTTTGAGGGTTTTGAACCCCTGCTCTTGCTCTGGTCCCCAACGTAGCCCGGTCCCCGCCTTTGTTAGCTTACGGAGCGGGTGAGTCAGCGTGGAGTAGTCGGGAATGAATCTCGAGTTGTACCCCACCACCCCAGGAAAACTTTCCAACTCTGCACGATTTTCTGGAGCCCTGCAATCCAGAATAGATTGTACTCTATCTTCTAAGGGTTCGCACTCCCCCCTTAGAGAATATGTGACCTCTGTAGTTACTCAGATTTTCCGAAAACACACTTGTGGGGATTAAGTGTTAACCCTTGTTGTTAAAACACCTGAATTAGTTTCTCTAGGCGTCGTCATGTCTTTTTTGGTTTTTCCGGGACACAATCAAGTCATCAATATAAACTCTGACCCCTTCACAGTCTCTCCCACGTCGGTCATAAGCCGCTAAAATGTCTCTGGTGCCCCAGCTAATTCCGTAAAAAAGTCTGGTAAATCTGTAAACAGCATTATGGGTGCCAATGTGGTTATCTCCCTGGAGTTTTCATGAAGTTGTACCTGTAAAAATGCACTTTTTAGGTCAACCACACTCCATATGGGGGCTGCCATGCATGGCCGACACGTCGTCTTCAAACTCTGGGATCGGCTGTCGCTCGCGCACAATTGCTGTGTTTGCCCTTCGCATATCTACACATGGTCGCAGTTCACCAGATTTCTTTGTGCTTAACACTAGTGGAGATATCCATGGCGTGGCGTCATTGACTTTTTCAATTATTCCCTCTTTCAGCCAGCAATCCATCTTCTCGTCAAGCTTTTTCCTCAACTGGTGTGGAACCCTCCTTGCAGGCTGAGCCACAGGCTGCACTCCTTTTTGATGCGTAGCTCCAGCTGAAAAATCTTTGGGGTTGCCTACTCCACTGAAAACCTGTGGGTACTTTTCCATTGTATTTTTCCAGTTCATAAGGGTTCGGGCTTAGGGCATTTTCCCCTTTCCCCGAGCTTACACTCTTTGACCTCATCTGTCTCTAAACCCAAGTCTCAGAAACCCGATACCTATTGCTGTTGATTTACCTAAAATAGGCGATCCTCTACCCGCAACAACGTAAAAAAAAGTGGATCGTTTGGCACATTGTTCAACACGATCGATGTTGGAGAACTTACCAAGGACTTGAGGGGTGTTTTCGCTTCCGTATGCAAAAAACTTCTTAGAAGTCTCCATACAGGTTCCGGTTATCTTCTGTTTCTTGCAACGTTCCCAGCTCTCTTTATCTAAAATATTGCATGAGGCTCCAGAATCTATCAAAAAGTTTAAGATTGACCCCTCCAACCTCTGCCTTGATAATGACATCATCATCCAAAGAAAAACCCCAAAATTGGTTACTGTGAAGGAATAACCATCACTCTCACTTCCTTCATCATCAGCGTTGAGCTGTTTAAAATTTTGTGTTTTTTTTTCTTTGTAGAAAATTTTTTTCTGATGCTCCCTCCACCTTTTTCCTGGATTTACAGCATTTCTCAAAATGGGCTGTGCCTTTCCATTTGTTACTACCTTGTTTCCCCGCCGGGGATCTCTCATCTCGGGCTGTGTGGCCTGTGTAGCCACAACGAAAAAAACTTGTAATCTGGATCATTACCTTTTGAATTTTCGCGCCGTCTGTTAGCATTAAACTTAAGTTGGCAACACTGCTGTCTCCCCCTCCCCTACCTTCCATTATGGCGGCAAAGTTGCTGTGACGTTTTTAGACTTCTGGCAATCTCTTTGGCCATTTGTAGGGTTAGGTTGTCACCTTTTCAAGTAGTTTAGTTCGTTAGCTCACTCGATCTGCATTTGGTCACTAGCTGGTCGAGTAACGCCTTTCCTCGTTGTAATTGGAGAAATCGCAGTTCGCGCTTTCTCCTTTAAGCCTAGTGATAAACTGATGAACTGTCTCATCTTCTCTCATTTCCATTTTCCGGAAATTATAACGCACGTACACAAACCTCGCCTTACCTTTAAAATGCACGTTTAGCGCCCTCAAACATACGTCGTACTCGTTGACGTCTTGGCCCCTGCCTACGCTAGATTGGGCCCGGGACCAAGAGCGACAGGCAATGTGTACCAGATGTTCTGGACCTCTTCGCCAGCATGATGCAATAACTTAAATTTTTTAATGTTATTATCTGTGACGCCCTTGGAGCCTATGAAATGGGCAAAAATCCTTACCCACCTGCGCCACCTTTCGGCAACTGTGGCGTCAAACGCCATGGGTGTCGAACGGGCGTAGGCCTGGCCTAGGCCTAGGCCTAGGCTCTCAGTCTCACTCATTGTTTCTTATTCCGTATTTAACTCACGAATTTAATCAAATGCACGCGTCAGTGTTTTACCACGTCGCCAAAATGTAGGATGTAAGGTACCGGTAATCACAAGAGACACTTTACTGTTAATCTATTGTTTATTACGATCACTCTAATACATACATCCACTCACGGGTCCCTAGTTCCGTGTGTCCCGTCAGGGCTGCCAATCTCCAAACACTACACCAAGTAGTATGTTAGTTGTATTTGAACTAGAGCTAGATTTAGCTGGCTGCCATGATCTAGTCGGCAGTGCGTGTGAGAGTAGAGTAGAGGGTGGATTCGTCTGTGACCTCGCCTGTATGTTTCATTGTAATTAGTAGTATTAGTTTCATCTGTTCTTGCTTAATCACATTAATAAATAGCGTCAATCAACGTATCTATTCGTCTGACATCGTCTGTTCGCCCGCATCCGCTACCATCCAGACATTTCCCCCCAACAATAGTTTCTAGACCGGAATTAGTAGTGCTGCTGGTGGACGGTGTAGGACTTTGTGTCTCAAGGTGTGTCTGTGTTCGACTCGATTGCACTCGTTGTCGAACGTCAATATTAGCATGTCTAATGCCTCTAATGGTTTCACGACGACGTGTTTGTGGAGCCATTACAATAGGGCTAGTCCTATTTACTGTATGGTCTGTTAAATAATTAAATCTCTCCAGCTTAAGGCTAGGCCAGCTCAATAGATCAGGTTAATATTTGGTGAATGAGTCAAGAAGGTAGCTTACCAGTCATGCCATAGCTAGCTTAGCTTGGCCTAGGCCTGAACCTATCCAAGTGCTGTAGGCACATTGCTAATGTTTCTCAAGTCTATAAGCACTATTTTAGAAATAATATCCAATGCACACAATTTTACTATTACTATAAGTTCACCACGAATGTTTGTAGTCACTTTGCAATAAGATATCAGGCTTTCAGTTCGATTTGACAAAAAATTTAACTTTTCGACCATGTGCTTCTGTCAAACTAAGTTCCTGTTGTTACCGCGAGATCGCGCGACGGTACGTAGCACAAGCGTTCGGTAGTAGCTCGGAGCGGATCGATATCGATGGGTTTTGATCACATCGCGTTACGATCAGAAAAATGGCGGACGCTCGAGCAGATCGAAAGTCACTTTTGGAATTGAAACACAAAAGCGTAGCGGACGGAAATCGCGGACTTCGTTATTTTGAGAACGCTCTCACTGAACACGCCTCGGTTTCTAGGTTAAATTAGCGATTTTTGGGTTTGCCACACCAACGGAATGAGATTTACCTCGGGATGATTAAAAAGATGAATCCATCTGATGCCGGTTTAAAGCACGATGTTCAATGTTCAAATTCCCACTTCTGATATTGTGAACAAAAATTTGCCCTTCTAACATAAACCTCGATATTTAGGTGGTGATGTCGGGACCCAAAGGGGTCCGGGTACTTGCCACGGTGTAGGCTCTCGGAAGGTCAGGATGATTAAATAATCAAAACGAACGATGGTTTTGAATTAAAAGTGAAAGTGTAATTAATTATAAAGTTGATAGCTTACAAGTTCCGTTTCAAGATAATTAAGATTGATACGTTATTATAAAAGTGGACGATATAAAAAAAACAGAGACGAGGATGTCGGTGACTCCTCACCGAGCCTCGACGGACGAGAGAGTGGGTCCTCCTACTCTTGGGCTTGGCGGTAGTCACGGCTTGCCGCCACGCGATCTTTCCTGAACGCACCCCCCG
>JAMZAV010002532.1:0-91559 GCA_024449915.1 Sweltsa coloradensis
CATACATTGCACCGCGGCATTCCTAATATACGTCTTCACAAAGATTGTCACATCATTGTGATACATGTATTGTTCTCTTAACAGCCGTTGCGTTAACATTCCTTCGCTAACCTAACTACAAAAAAATTCAAACAGCATATTTTTCAAGCGAAATTTAAATTAAAAACTATATGAATCACTATACCAATCAATAATTTGTCGTAACTGAGAGTGTAGATTTTAAACAGTATTTTATGTAGACTCTGAAATATGATTGATATAAATAAATTTTATTTGCTTACCTGGACGGCGGTTCGGCAGTCTTGAACAGGAATCACTTCTTATCTTCTGTGTTCTTGTGTACAGACCGCAGAACAATTTAACTTAAATATTGAATAAGTCCTGTATGCGAGTGGTGCAAAAATTGAAATTGGTGGTGTATTTTGGTACAAAATTAGTGCAAAATTCACGTGCTATCAGATTTGAAATCGGCCGATTGGGCGGGGCTGTCATTAAGTTGGCCCCGCCCACTTAAATATTGAATAAGTCCTGTATGCGAGTGGTGCAAAAATCGAAATTGGTGGTGTATTTTGGTGCAAAATTAGTGCAAAAATATGGTGTATTCCTTTGTTCATATTTGTTATTGGGCGGGGCTAACTTAATGGACCGATCCTATTAGGGTCCTCATCCTCAAAACTAGACTTATCTCTTCCTATTTCAATTTCAGGCTCAAATGTTAACTCGTCACTATCGTTATCACTAATTGCACTTGATGTTGCAGTTACAGATGCAGTTAATATCTCGTCTATTTTTTTCTTCTGCAAATAACGAGACGTTCTCCGTATTTTAGACGGTGGTGTATATATGGGAGGTTCATGGGATGTTATCGTGTGTGGCACTAATTGTTGTGTAGAAATCGCAGATTGTTTTAAATTAACTCTGAATTTAGTATCTGACTAAATCAGATTGTTTAAAATCCTCCTTCACGAAATGTTTCGCACAAACAACTGAATGAGTGGTAGGAATAAAATTTTTCCTGTGCATTTTATCACACCACACAGAGAAACGTTTCGGCGATTTATCTCTTTTTGGGAATTTATCAACTGATAATCCCTCACCCGAGTTGTTCACACATCCATACACTGAACACCGAGGCATTTTAAAGATAATAACTACAAAATCAGCTAAAACAAATGATGATTTAAGCAGTGTGTAAATCGCAACATCACCCTTGGAACGCACGCACTAGACTAGTGGGCGGGCGGTCCGCTACCTACCCTTGAGCGACGTGACGCAGTCACCGGAAGCTAGCCCTCCAAGAAATGGGCTTAGCTGTCGGCCCAACCCAACTTGACACATGGCATCCTCTTGTCAATACAGCCAATTACCAAAATCTCAAAAGTGACGATCTAAAGTTCCGTTCTCCTTTAAGACATGTGTAACAGTTCTGGAATTTTCCAGAGGGATCGTAAAGCATAGCTTTAAAAATGCTCGCTGCATAAGAGTTTCATTATCAATAGGAGCTTTATGAAGACGTTGTAGTGCCTTAAGATGATCTTCTCCGACTCTCAGGATTGCTTGAACTGCTTTGCCTTGCCTATTCTAAACAGTGACGGTCCTGTGTCTGTTCTCGTTAGTGCGTGCAACGGTGCACCACTGGCAAAGCAGAGGATACAGAGGGGCTAAGTTTAGAACAAAGGTCATGTATTTAAATAAAGCGGCGCAGATCTTGAGTAGGGCATTACCTTCCGGGCCTTCCCAGTAATAAAGCACACATGACTGCCTCTCATTTGGGCACAATGAGAAATTAAGAGCACGAAAACATCGGTGTCAGGGGATTCAACAATAATATCGGATCATGGGCAGAATCTCACCAATGACTGCGGGTAAAGGCTTGAAAGATCATTCGTTACGATGACGCACTTCATCCAAAGTATGAGGAGAGAAATTTAATGTACGGGACTGCAGGCCCTAGGTACGAAATCATGAGTATTGCACTTTGCCAGATTCCAAAACACTTTTGGCAAATAATAAAAGTAAGGCAGATCTCACTTCATTTACCTGTCGGTATTTCTTGCTCGCCGTTCATTGGTCACTATATCAGGTTATTTGCCACAGTTATTTTTTGTATGTCGCTAGAAAATCCTATTGAAATGTGCTTTCAGTCATCCTAGCGTCTTGGGCCTACCATCCCTTCTTGTCGCATTGTTCAAATGAACAAAAGAAACCACAACGTTTATTACAGAGAGGCTTTTTTATGATATGTATATATTTTTCTTTCCATTACTAATATGCGAATATTTTGATGCTCAATCATTTTGATTTTTTGTTCCTACGATAAAAATTAGGTAAATATCATATTAGAAATAAAATACTAGATTATACTAGTGTAACACAATAGGCGTAATTTTTATCGTAGAGAAAAAAATCAAAATGCTTACCACATAGAAATGTTCACATTAAAATACTGCAAATAAAAAAATAAGAATATCATAAAAATAAGCTTTGCTGTAAAAAGAATATAGTTTCTTTTATGCGTTTGAACAATGCGACAAGGGTTGAAAGGCTGATAAGTTGAAGACCGGCTCGTGCAACTTGGCCCTGGCGCGGGGGGAGGGGGGGGGTGACAAGGATCCAACCAACTACCTGGATCAGAGATCAGTAATCTTTTATTGGATGAGCGTAGCGAGCGAAGCGAAAACTTCAATTTCACTGACCCCTCAAAAAATTTAGCTCGGTTGTTTTTTTGTGTGTTTGTTTTTGTTTGTTTTTTGTTTTTTTTGTTTTTTTTTTGTTTTTTTGTCTGTTTGTTCGCACGATTCCGGGCAAACGGCATAAGCGATCTTGATGAAAATTTGACAGGACCTTCGAAATCTCTGAACTTAGACGTGCCACGTTTTTGGGTACAATCGAAGAAATATTTCTCATGAATATCGCACTTTTACGATTTTTTTCGATTTTTAGTGCGATATTTTCGTGACATTTGGGCCGATTCTGACCAAACGGGTGGGCTACAAAGTTCAATTTTAAATGGACATTAAGGTTATGGTGATGTGGTACCTTGTGAAAAAAAAATTGAAAAAGGTAACCAGAACCCATAAAATAAACGTACTTTTACGTTTTTTTCGATTTTTAGTGCGATATTTTTGTGACATTTGGGCCGATTTTGACCAAACGGGTGGGGCTACAACGTTCATATTTCACATGAACATTAAGGTTATGGTGATGTAGTACCTTTTTAAAGAAAAAGTTGAAAAAGTTAGCCAGAATCCATAGAAGAAAGGTTTAGATACGAGTTTTTTTGAGGTTTATTTGAAACTCCACAACAATCACCTACAATGCATTCACAAAGCACTTGCAAAGGAAAAGTGGTCCCACGCAAACAAAGAACTTACAAAAACGCTCATCCATCAACGCGGCGGGACTTTAGCGTTTTCCTAGTTTACTTCAAAACATAGTAATGCGATTCGCAAACGGAACAAAACCCTGCATTCCAGGTTCGAATCCTAGCTTGGGCAAGTATGTCGTGTTTATGATCTTCGTGTACGAATATATGAAATACGAATATAATTTTAGGGTACTCGTGAGGTTCTAATTCGAGACTCTAAATCGCCGAATCTATACCGCCATCGGCAATCCCGACTGAAGTATTTTTCCGATAATTTTCCTAGTCGTGAGCACCCCTCGCAAGTTCCTTTCAAACTGTATTTACATATCGTTCTAGTCTTTAGTTCTAGTTTTCCATCTAAAGAGGTGCCAATCAGGAAAGAAGGAAGGTGATCATACAACCTAGAATTCTTACGAAATATTTTTATTGCTCAGTGCCGTGCATTCGCGTGGGATTCATCATAATATATACCTAGACCATTGCCAACATTCCTTGGTCTTTTGACATTAGGATAGGCGAGAATACAATCGCATTACAACACTAGTAAATTGTTTGATCCCTTTTTATAGACACATCAAGTAGTGGTTTAGTTATAAAATTTAGATTATAGTCAAAAGCAATTGTCCAATCACAAATGCATGCATGTCCTGCTGTTAATAGTCTTTGTATGAAACATTGTAACTACAATAAACCATCAACACAAAAAATCATTATTTCTATTAGTTGTTCATTTAGAATGTGGAAAAGAGTTCTATGAAATATGTGTAACGATGACAGAATCATACATAATACATTATGTAATCTCTCTCTGTAGTCACAATGAAGTGAAATATTCACAGATATGGCACTAATATACAACAATGTATCACCCCAACAATATTTCCTTTCATAACACAAAAATAAATATCGGAGTATCAATAATAGAAAATAAATTATTATCATATCTAACAATAACTCTCAAAGTACAGAGTATCACCCGATAGAATATATTTTCTCATGTTGAAATACAAAACAAAGTATCGCGCCATCGATCATATCCAAGAATTGTCATACAAAACCATAAGAATAAGCATATAAAGCAAAACAGAACATATCGAAGAGTTATCATACAAAACAAATTAAATTATAATGTCGATCACGTATTTTTTTTTTATTAAAACATAAATTATGATCGAATTGAGCAATAAAGTACAAATAAGGTATCACCTGCTGGAATATTCTTTTGTTCAAATATAAAACAAAGTATCGCGCCATCGATCACATCCAAGAATAATGTTATACAAGACTAATTATCACTAATACAAAACAAGTTATTATATCGATAGTAGGCCTACAAACTAAGTATCGGTCGGTTGAACATTTCCTATGTTCAAAATTAAATATTCAACAAAGTATCGCGCCATCGATCATATCCAAGAATAAAGTTATACAAGACAAATAATCACTAATACAAAACAAGTTATTATATCGTTAGTGGACCGATAAAACTAAGTGTCGGTCGGTAGAACATTTCTTATGTTCAAAATCAAATATGAAACAAAGTATTGCTTTCTACCACATAAATAAATAAATCTTTGTGAACCTTTCTTCTAAGAAGATGCTCTTTTATCTGTCCTATCTTCATCTGAGTGCGAGATGTGTAGGTACACTATAGGACAATTGAGAGTCTGCGAGCACTGAGGCATGCCTTTCGAGAAATGGAATTCAATGTGGCCATTCTGTGAAACTTTTATCAAATGTCGTAACACGAAACACGTAGGCAATTAGTTGAAAGAATTCAAAGATATCACTTTTAGCATAATTATTCAATGTCGTATTCGATCTAAAGAGCCACTCAATAATCATTACAGACGGAAGAGGTATATACTGCAGCTATGATCATTACGTAGACACGTTTTGTCTCTATTGCTCTCGATTTCTCACTCATTCTTTCTTTATTCGCCATTCTTTTCCGTGTAATATTGCCAGTCAACTATTCCTTGTAAACAACGGCCATCCCTCCCCCCCCACATCACCTCACCATCAATAATAGATTTATAATTTAATATGTTTTTATTCCTTTCGTGTTCATTTCAAGTTATAATATGAATTGTGTAACTAATTGGTGGTTCATGTGGATGCCGATAGATACAATATACAGCTATTGTAAAAGAAACGAACAAAATCATTAGCGTGGGTGAATTGATTTTATCTGAATATAACGGTTGCACTAATGTGTCTGCGTTGCGAGAATTATCGTAGTCTGTAGTTGTGTTGAGAAAGCCAACAGGCCAGTCAGCCACCAACGGGCCTGCAAGGGGGGCTGACAATTGCAAAGGCCCGAACTGCATCCAAAGCTGGTAAATTTTTTTCAGAAATAAATGATAACGTAATTGACAGAAGGAAAGACTAGACAAATACGCAATAAATAACGGGACAGACTGACAGGAGTAAGTTCAGAATGCAACTCTTGTCTCTGACCGGCGGAGATAACGTCGGGGCCCGGCATAATATGGTCGCGACCCGCTGGTTGAGAAACACTAGCGTATAATTAACAAAGAAGATTAATTATTTATTATAATTATGATAAATATATTAGACAGTCTCACATTTTGGCAACGATGCTAATCGAGACGAGGAGAGTAAATTATACACGATAATGAAAAAACCGCCACATAATACCCATGGCCAAACCAGAATTCGAACCAGGATCTCAGGAACCGCGATTCATCACACCAACCCACCAGCCAGTGTTGAGACTTATCTAGATAATCTATCTTGATAAAACCTCTTATCTATTATCTTATTTAGATAAGTTTTTTGTTGTTATCTTTTTCTATTATCTAGATAAAATAAAGTTTATCTTATCTAAACTTTTTAAAGCTCTTAGATATTTTTTTTGGATAAAATTATAAACAATAATGTTGACAAAAATAATAACCAATCACTTTTTTAAATGAAAACTACTTCTACAGCTGTTGTAATGTGCGTACCCGGGTAATGCCAACTTGTTGAGTCTGATAAATATTACGATTGACAAGAAACCTGTTGTTGGGGAAAAACAAAAAACATCAATCTCAAAAATTATTATCTTTTATCTAAGCAAATTTATCTAGATAATTATTTTTAATCTATTATCTATTCAAGATAAATTTTTCGGAGAATTATCTTTATCTTTATCTAGATAAAAAAATTATTATTTCTATTTATTTTTATTATTATTATTATTTCGGAGAATTATCTTTATCTTTATCTCGATAAAAAAAATTATCTAGTCACAACACTGCGGGCCACCACTGCCAGTACTTGTTGCGACTAAGAATTCGAGCTGCGTTGAAAGGATTTTCAGTTCCACAACCAGATCAATGAAGCGGAATGGTTACTGTATTGTATTATGAAAAAGGTGCTATGAAGGGTGTGCTGTATTTAAACTTGTATGCTCGTATTTAAACCTGTATTTTATTCCATGCTCTCATTTGCCATAACCTATCAAACTGACTTCCCTCTTCTTCTACTCACCGCCCCTAGCCCTAGCATCCGCTTGTCAGGCCTCACAGTGGCCATGTAACATAGCTGGCGGTGGCTCAGCAGCCGAGACACTGGCGGTCGTTTCAAACACTACATCTCTCTTTTTCTTTATTAGATAATTTTCTTCTTATTTAGAAATTTTTAAATGTTCACATTCTTTATATCTTAATGATTAATCTAACATTATCTTTACTGATTTGTATCTAACATTACCTTTGTCTGATTTATTTTCACTTTGTTTCACTTTACTGATTTTATATACTCTGCTTTAGTGATGACATGAATCACTTTCACACTTCACTGATTTTATTTGCTCTGCTTTAAATGATTACTCACTTTCACATTTCACTGATTTTAATTTGCTCTGCTTTAAATGAATTTGTAAATTGTTCCTGGGTTGTTGTCATGTCTCTTAGTGTAGCTGGTAGTCGTTGTAGTCTTCTTGGTAGCAGTCTCACTCTTGCGGAGGGTCTTCTTGTGTGTATGGGAATTTCTTCCGGTCTGTGATGGTGTAGGCCTTCATTGATGTTTTCATCAGGTGTAGGTCCTGGTGTCGGCGCTTCTTGTTCCATCTCGATATTGATACGGGTATTTCTCGTTGTAGGTGCCGTGACGGGCTGGTTCTGAACCGTGACGGGCTGGTTCTGAACCGTGACAGACTGGTTCTGTGTTGGTCTTTGCTTGAAGGATTTTACTTGAGAAACGTTTCTGCAGATTGTTTTTCCACTTTGATCTTTGATGATGACTTGATTTCCTTTCACTTCCTGTATTTTGTATATGTCTTTTGCGAATTTTGTGGCAAGTTTGTTTGTTTGTGCTGTGTGATAATTACGGTGTCCCCGGTTGCAAGTGTCTTTCTGTAGCGTTTCTGTTTCTGTCTGCATTTTGTTTTCCTTTGCTTTTTGTTGCGCGTCTTTCGTTCTGATTTCTCTGTCCATCTGCGTTCTTCTGGTCTTGGTTTCTGTTGCTGATGGTATTGTTCCACGGTTTTCTCGCCCAAACATGACTTCGGCTGGCGAGAGTCCTGTTGTGCCATGTTTGTTGTGCGATATGTTAGTAGCAGGTACGGCAATTCTGTCTTCCAGTTTTTTCCTTCTGCTTGAGTTGTTCTAAACATTTTAAGTAATGTTTTATTCACTCGCTCCACTGACCGTTTGCTTGAGGCCAATACGGAGTCACATGATGATATTTTGTTCCCATCCCTTCTAGGAATGTCTTGTATTCTTTCGATGTGAATTGAGGCCCGTTATCGCTGAGCAATACACAAGGTATTCCGAAAGTTGTGAATATTTCTTCCAACCAGTGAATTATTGTCTGGCTAGTTGGAGTTGTTTTGAAAGTTTTGACTTCCACCCAGCGAGAGTAATAGTCTACTATCACCCCAATCACTTCTCCTGTTGGGAACGGTCCACACAGATCTATTGCCAGCTTTTGCCAAGGACCTGCGTGTAATTCCGTCGAGTTTATTGGTTCGGGCTCTGGTAGGGATCCTACTAGTTGGCATGGTGTGCAGCTTTGTATGAATTGGTTGACTTTAGTGTCCATGCCAGGCCACACTACTTTGTCACGCAGCCTTTGTTTTGTTCTGACGATTCCTTGATGTCCATGATGTGCCAGTGAGAGAGTTTTCTCTTGCAGTGTTTTTGGGATTGTAATTCTCTTTCCTTGTAACAACATGTTGTTGTGAATTGTAAGGGTGTGTTTCTCCTGCGGGTACTGTGGTGGGCAGTCTTTCCAGTTGTTTTCTCTGATGCACTTGCAGACAAGCTGTAGCGTTTTGTCTTTGGCTGTTTCTGTTTGGATTCTTCTTTGGTAATTGTTCTTGGGATTGATGATTCTGTGACAAATTGAATGTATTCTTCTGCGACATTTCTTTCTGGTTTGCTTCCGACTTGTGTGCTTCTTTTCTCAGTGTTGATGAGTCGAGATAATGGGTCTGCGATGTTTGAATGCCTGGTCTGTAGACAATCTTGTAGTCGTACTGTTGTAATTGCAGCATCCACCGTTCAATACGTGCAGTTGGTTTTGATTTTGTTCCGTACAGAATCTCTAAGGGTTTGGGTCTGTTTCTATTTCGAATGTCGTCGCGTACAGGTACAGATGGTAGTGTTCACAAGCCCACATTACGGATAGTGCCTCTCTGTCTGTTTGGGAGTACCGTCCTTCTACTTCTGTGAGTGCCCTGCTTGCAAAGCTTATTGGTTTGTACGTGTCGTTTTCCTGTTTTTGTGTCAATACAGCTCCGAGTCCATAAGGACTTGCATCTACTATGAGTCTGGTTGTTTTCTTCTTGTCGAAGTAGGCTAGAGTTATGTTTCTTGATATTTCCTTTTTTATAGCTTCAAAAGCTTGTTGCTGCTCACTTTCCCATTTCCATACTGTGTTCTTCTTGATCAGGGCTCTAATTGGAGCTGTGATAGCTGCCATGTTTGGTATGAACTTGGCACAGAAGGTCACAAACCCTAGGAAGCTCCTGAGTTTCAGGGACATCCTTCGGCGCTCGCGTTTCATTGATGGCTTCGATCTTCTTGTTGTCTGGATTTATTCCACTTGCTGATAGTTTGTGTCCCAGGAAGGTTAGGCTTGTCATGCCAAATTGACACTTGCTTCTGTTTGCTGTGAGTCCTGCCTCTTCAAGTGTCTGGAGAACTTTGTCAAGGTTTTCATTGTGTTCATCTTCATCTTTTCCATATACAATTATGTCATCTGAAACATTCTTTACTCCTTTGCAATGTGCCAGTATTTGTTGAATGGTGTGCTGGTAACTTCAGCGGCAGATGAGATGCCGAAGTTTAACCTTTTGTACTGGAATAACCCGTTGTGTGTGCTGAAAGTTGTTATTTTTCTAGATGCCTCGTTTAATTCTATTTGATGATAGCCTCTGGTTAAATCGATCTTTGATATCATTTTGGCCTCGGTAAGTTCCGCTAACACATCGTCAATTGTAGGGGTAACATACCTCTGCCTAAGTACAGCTTTTAGCTTGCCGCATATCTAGACATATTCTCACTCCCTTGTTCTTTTTTGGTATGACTACCAGTGGTGAGACCCAGTTTGTAGGCCCTGTGACAGGCTCTATTATGTCTAACAGCTGGAGTTGCAATAATTCATCTTCAACCTGTTTGCGCAGGTGAAATGGAATTCTCCTGGTTGGTTGTGCAACTGGTGCTATGTTTTCATCGACATGTAGGTTAAGTTGGAAGTTTTTAAGCTTTCCAAATCCCTGGAAACACTTTTCATGCTTAGCCAATATGTTTTCTATGTTTTCTGCTGACATGATTTATTGTAGGATTACCTGTGATTTCCAGTCCTGTCCGTAGTACTCCGAGGATCTTGGCATTTACTTTGCCTAGGAGTGGCACATTGTTGCCTGGAATTACGGCGATAGGTGCAATGACTCGTTTGTTTCCCATGATGATTTCTGCATTGAATTGGCCCTGGACTTTGAGCGGTTCATGCTGACCATAGGCATAAATGTTGGTGGTCATCGGTTTGAGTTCTGTTGAGTGTTTTAGTTGGTTCCATTCATTGGTGTTAATTGTATTCACTGTTGCTCCTGAATCGATTACAAATGCTATCGGTATTTTATTGATTTCACACGTTACTTTGTCATGTGAGTTGTCATGTGAATCTGACGGATAGAGCGCAAATGCATGACTGTCGGAGTCTGAGTCTCTGCTGTTGTTTTCAACGTTTTCCGGGTTTGATTTTGTTGACGAATCGCACTTAATTTTTGGTTTTACACACTCGTGCAAATGGTTTCTTCCGCCGCATTTGAGCATGTCACTCCACGAGTACATTGCATTCTCTTCCATAATGTCCTTTATTGCCACACCCGTAGCATTCTGCATCCCTGTGTCCTTGCTGTGATGTGGTTGTTCTAGGCCCACGGTTTTCTGTTGATTGGTTAGGTTCTGAAGGTTTGGTTCTAGGCCTATCTCCTTGCCTAGGCTGAGACTGGTGCTGATTATTCCTAGGCCTAGACGAGTTTCCGCGCCCATTATATTGATCTTGTTTCACATAGTTCACTTCTAGGGCTATAGGCCTAGAGGTTCAGTTTGTTTTCGATTTGTTTTGCCTGCTTCTCACTTTCCTCTTCAAGTCGTGCCATTGTGAGAGCTTTGTCTAGGGTTAATTCTTCTCCATTTTGACTTACTTTGAGAAGTTGTCTTCTTAGTTTCGTGCTCTTACATGTGTCGATGATTAGTCCACAGATGTGTTCATTCTGCTGTTCAGCTGTCCACTCACACGTTTTTGCTAGATTTCGTAGTCTTGCCGCGAATTTGTCGATTAGTTCGTTTTCTTCAGGCTTGGTGTGTCGGAACACGTGTTTTTCAAAAGTTGTATTCTTTTTTGGGTTGAAATGTTCGTCTAGTTTTGTAATCGCGTCTTCAAAGGTCGTTCCTGTATTTGTAAAGCCATAAATATATCCTGTACTGCAGGTCCCGCCATGTGGAGAAGCAAATTACGTTCCGCACATCGTCTTTAATACCTGTTGCCCCGATATAGAAATTAAAACGTGACTTCCACCTAGTTCCACATCGCCGACTGATTCTCACCTCCCGGCGTAAACCTATCCACTGATGGCACGTCTAAACTCATGTTTGTTTTGCGTGAACGTTCGTTTTTTTATCCTTGTCGCCAATGTATTGTACTGTGAAAAGGTGCTATGAAGGGTGTGCTGTATTTAAACTCGTATGCTCGTATTTAAACCTGTATTTTATTCCATGCTCTCAGTCGCCATAACCTATCAAACTGACTTCCCTCCTCTTCTACTCACCGCCTCCCTAGCCCTAGCATCCGCTTGTCA
The DNA here is from genome assembly GCA_024449915.1 of Sweltsa coloradensis. NCBI lineage: Eukaryota > Metazoa > Arthropoda > Insecta > Plecoptera > Chloroperlidae > Sweltsa > Sweltsa coloradensis. The sequence continues at coordinate 11,685 of JAMZAV010002532.1, forward strand.
GGCCTAACAGTGGCCATGTAACATATCTGGCGGTGGCTCAGCAGCCGAGACACTAGCGGTCGTTTCAAACACTACAGTTACTTGGCCTGAGGCTTTGTAACCAGTCTGTCGCCGTGTCGGTATTTTGGGCGGAAGAAGGGTAGATGGGTGGGCGCGATCCACTGCTTGACCCAGCCCCAAACTCCATGAGAATAAGACGTTCATCAAAACCCCTACAGAGGAGAGCACTTTCCGTGCAAATTAATCAATCATTAATCACCTCACTGTCACGTCATTTATACGTTTTTTGTGCTCGGCTTTCGAATACAAGCTGTAAATAATGAAATTATGAACTAGGTTGAATAAAAAATTATAATTTATGATTCCTTAGATTGCGAAGTTTTAATTATAACATTTTCAAATAATAAACCAACGTAGTTAATCAGGCATCTGTTTATTGCACAAAACAAAAAAAATACTAACATCGAAGCAATAGTATAGACGCTACGAGGATTCTAGTAAGACACTGCATATGCAGGGGGGTATTTCGCCCTAAGGAAGTAAACCTCATCGCCTGATTGCTGGTCTGCAGCGCCAGCAAGTGCACGCGGCCAAGTAACACTTGATGCCCCTTGAGCCCAAAAAGCGTTCTAAATACAAATTGGGGTACTCCCCAATGTTGTAGCAAATAGCAAAATCTTTATCTTGAACTTATAAGAAATCTTTTGTCATTATTTTATTGACTTTGACAGGAAATACGAAGACCGTCGGATTTTGGCTCACTAAATTTTAATTTGGCGCCGGAAACAACGCCTTTTAAACCCGGGAAAACACTTAAATGAGATAAAATTGGTAACAATTGCTTACAGAACTGCCTTGATAAGATTCTAATGTTTGAAACACAATTCAAGTACATGTCGTTCTCACCATTGACGTATAAATGGGGAACTGTCACATTTCCCCCGCCGTCATCTTGATTACGTCATCTGGGGGTTACCGATCGGCCCGATTTTGGTAAACATACTTTTAGACCATCTATGGTGCCTGTACTTCAAATAAAAGCTTTCCATCTTGTCGTACGCATTTTCCCAGTTCCCTCTTTCCCAACCCTCTAATTTCCTCACCTAACCGATACGTGCCTCGTTTACCTGCGTTTAGTCGTTTAAGAGGTGCGGGGCGCTTAGGTTTCAAATAAATTCTCTTGTTGACCAAAAATTTTCGTGTTTGTTTGTTTGTTTTCGGTCAAGAAACTGGGGTACATTGCTTAGGTCGTCATCGTGATTGATGACTTCAAATCAAAAATGGGACAAGAACAAGCAATGCTAATGGAGCATTTTATTCTCGTCCGTCATCTCAATATATTTTATTAAAATAAATATATAATAAATAAAATAAACAAATAGTAAAATAATTCCCTTTTCCAATCATACTAAACAATATATTTTATAGTTCTTTCCGTCGATAAGAGGACCCGCGTTCGATTCCGGCTGGGTAATTCGGTCCGACAATTATTGACTAGCACAAAATATTATGTGTACGACTGGTACTTACAGGGTTTTTTGCCCGACATTTTAAAAATGCATCACACACGTATGCTGGTATATCTTGAAGCAATATTTGGTAGATTTTGTTGATTGCTCGAATTTTATTCAATTTTCAAATTTGGATACCATTGTAAATCTTCGAATGGATACTTGTGGAAGTTTTGCACCACTTGATGACTGAATTGCTTCCAGACTATCGGATTATAGACTCCAGTAGAGCAGTTTTATACGGTAAAATTGTCAGGCCTGGAAATAAAAGCTATTTTAGTTTTGGAAACAGCAGAGACAGATAAATGTATAGCTTAGCCCTTTTTTAGATCTTTTACTATTCTTTGTATGGCTGGGACGATGAGGCGGCCTAGATGGTGCAGTTTTTTTATCGAGAGGCCTAGGTGTTTGAAAATGGTTTTTGCGTGTTAAGATTCAATTTAATATTCAACATAGTTTATATTATTTTATTAAAAGTAGTAACTAGCTTGCCTTAGAATTGTGCAATACGAATATTTGTTCTAGCTTTCATATAATACCGGATCTGAAGCTTAAAATGTAGGTTAATTTGATTACGAGGGGAGAAAATCATGTTTAGCCTGTAGGCAAAGTTGTTTGTGGTTTTGTGTGGCAGTTTAAATATAGGTATGACACATTCTGTAGGTATGTGTCCTTTAATATCACCGCCTTGGACTTATTCTTCTCAACGATCAATACGATCCTTGAAATGAGCATACTGAAGGGAAATGCTCTGGTCATATGTTAAGCATTGATAATAAACATCTATAATAGGCAGATCTGCAGTCATTGGTCCACTTCCGTGACAATAAGTAGTCATCTTGAATAGAAGTGTTTGCATGTTGAGTAGGTGGGAGCGATTTGTAGCCCAAATATTTCTAAAGATGACCGTCAGTTTGACAGGTGAGCATATTAGAAATTAACAAGAAATGATTACTAAATTCCCTTATGTAATAACTTCTTTTTGTTTTCTGTTTGTGCACTCCCATGCTGCACAAGCTAAAACCATATCAAACAATCTAGTAAAATACTTAATTGCATTAAAAAAGCTTAAATTAAAACGCCAAATCGCCATTTTGAAAAGGAGTGATTGACGCTTCAATTTGGTACGCCCGCGCCTGTGCGGAGGAATTGAAGACTGCGGATCTAGCCAACAATATATACTAAAGGAGGTTCGAGACACGAACCTGGATTTATTAATTACGAACCGAACTCGAACTACTGCAAAATTTCAAACTGAACCTGAAACGAACTCGAAGTGAACTTAAAAAGGTTTCTAACATTGGGCGGCGCTCTGATTGTTGCGCTTGTTACCACGTTCTTTTTTACTGTGAGCCATTAGGAAAGTAGTAGTACCGGCACATTTCCAAGTCAGTATGTAGATTCTTTACCGGCCTGGGCCTTCCCCATCCAAAAATTTAATTTACTTCTACTGAATATCTAGAACCTTTCTTAAATATAAGTTCGGCCTCCAGTTACTCTACCCGACCCGAAATTGTGGGTTCCCGTACACCACTACAAACTAGTTATCAAAATTGACGACTTGAATTGTACCCGCCTCCTGACGTCACGAGGCAACATGGCGGAATAAGTGGGTATAAATCCTCATTTCGCAAGTTGACGCCTCTTCACGGCGCAACACTTATCACGCCACTAACTTTATTCTATTCATTATTTGGACAATAGTCAAATAAATAATATTTAGCAAATATATCATTCTTTGTAATAGCGATTTATTTCGATTTTTTGACACAGTCGTTAGCTTGTTATAACAATGTACGCATCATTCATGTAAAAATTATCAATAACTAAAGTTTTCTCAATAATTTATTTGACAAAAAACTACTGATCGGATTTCGACAAGACAGAAATAAACTAACTTTCTAGATAGAAAGTGCACTGAACGAAACTTTGCAGCATAGAGTAATATGCAGGGTATGTGTTTTTATCTAAATACGCACTCTTGACGTGCGGATGAGCCGTGAAAAAGTGCACGCTGCATATTACTCTATGCTGTAATTTTTGTTCAGTGCACTTTCTATCTAGAAAGTTAGTTTATTTTCTTGTCTAAACAGTCTGATGCAATTTTTACAAAGAATCCTTGTCGAAATCCGATCAGTAGTTTTTTGTCAAATTAATTAATGAGAAAACTTAAGTCATTGATAATTTTACTTGTGTGATGCGTACATTGTTATAACAAGCTAACGACTTGGTCAAAAAATCGAAATAATCGCTATTTCAAGGAATGATATGTTTGCTAAATATTATTTATTTAAGTGTTGTCTAAATAATGAATAGAATAAAAGTTAGAACGTGATAAGTGATGCGCCGTTCAGCAGGCGCCAACTTGCGAAATAAGGATTTATACCCAATACTAGTCACGTGACCTATCGATCGTTTAAGTTCCCCCCATTTCGAGTCGTCAATTAACGTTTTTTGTAAGTAAATCGTTTTGATCGGATTTGATTCGCACCGAGTTGAGTTCGAATTAAGAACTTTTCGCACGTATCGTGCAGTGCAGCGTATGGTGACTGAGATGGCTCACCTAGCTGTGGCCAGCCACCAGGCAGCGCATATCATCACGTTGATAACCACGTCTACTGGAACAATATCGGAGACCTTCGAACCGTCGCAGATGATGCTGCGCAGAAGGCCCTTGGCCCGCTGGCTGATAAGAGTCCGTTGGGACCGGAGAAGTCTCGACCCAGCCGGGTATCGGTTTTTTCCCAAACGTCGACGTCACTAAAAAGTTCTGTTTTATTAATAGGCCACTTCCCCAACGCTGCTTTTATAGGGGCGTTCATTGTTGAAAAAAGATATCTATTCGAAAACATTTGTAATTGTTACTATTTCCATTATTGATTGCTATGATTGTCCCCGAAAGGAGGCATATTTTTTTAAGCTCAAAGATTTTTACTGGATTGATTGATTTTTTTTTTGGTATTGCTTAATATCTCATTTTTATCCCACTAAGGCTATTCGAGACGATGAGTGGTGATAGAATTGGATGAAGAATGAATAAAAGGGAGGAGAGGAAACCCAGTACCAGCACGTAGCCTATATTCCTTTAAAAAAGTACCAAGGGGACCAACGGTTTTAACGTCCCCATCCAAAAGGACGGTGTAATCTTGACAATTATATAGGTTTCTCAACTAACCCGGACTGCTGAGGACACTCGAGGAGATCAAAGCCGTTACAATCTCGAACTCTCCAGTCCGCTCTAACCAGCGGTATACGTGTGTCAGGCGAGCGTTCCCACCACTCTACCACTGACCACGCTCGAGGTTGCTTAACATCTGTGTTCGAGTGTGAACCGGCTAAACGACCGCGGCTAAAAAACTGAGAGGAGAATAAATGACAAATGCCGTGGTATACCAATCTCAGTACTTTGAAAATTGATAAGAAGTTTGCAAGTCGATTTACATGGTATCGAGAGTTTTATCAGTTTAAAAACTGCTGTGGAAATAGTAAGTCCCAAATTAAGGAATAGCAAACAACTTATTTATCAAAAAAAATTCCAGCACTTTTGTAACGTGAGTAAAGCAAACTTAATAGTGTTGTATTTACACTATTTTGGTTGTTATAGGTGTGTAGATTTAGACATTAATTCTATTTATTATTGGCATAAATAAACAATGCAATCATAAATGAAACAAAACGGTTTGTATTAAAATATAAGCCTCTAGTATCCGTAACGATAAAAGTCACAATGGTTTGACGAGTATAAAATGCCAGTAAAATGTTTATGGGACTTTTACTTTCATCATAACACAAACTAATACATAAACTTTGGTTCGCATGTAAACATAAATGGAAAAATCGTACCAATGGATGGCCGCACGATCGTTATGGGCAGGTTTTACTCCCTCCTTTGCAATAGCACTTTTTGGTTAATGCCTTTGTCAGCGTGTACGTATTCGGATGCTTTCCCAGTAAACTGCCACAGAGAAAAATACAGTGTGATTGTCATAGATACATATTCGGTTTGTGGTTGTTACGGTCTAGGTTTTAACAAGACTATTATTTTTAAACCAATAAGGAAAAAACCACTTAAATTTATCATTAGATCTATTTCAAAATAAAACCAAATACATTTTCCTCAATTTCAAACTCTCTAAAAAACATAAACCGCCTTCTTTGAAACTAACAATCCTTCCTTGTGGCAGAGTCGATAAGGAAGTTTCCCCTTTGGAAACTTCTTTATCGACTCTGCTTGTGGCCAGTCATTCCAAAGCCTCCTAGATGCTTCATACATTAGTTCTTATATCTTCAGTCACTGCCATCTGCGTATGTAGTAACCAGTTCTTCGACACACCATGGACATACTGTTCAAGGTTCTCAAATAATGCAAGGTTGCTACTTGCAACCTAACAATTCCCGCCCCCTTAAAACCAACCTTATCGCTTCCGGGGTTATATGGACCCATGCCCAGCCGGAGGGGCTTTGGCAATGACGATCCCAGGTTCTGCTTGACGTGGCTCGTTGACGCAGTCGGGGGAAACCCACATGGGCCCTAACAATTGATCCACGTTTGCTTTGTAGCGTTTTCTGCGTCCATGAAGGTTTTCCAAGTTGAACGCATTTTCTCCCAGAAAGTTTGCAAATGCGGAAAGGGCCTGATCACTTAGGTGCCAAAACCCGCAGCAATACCTTTACTCCCCTCACTTAGTGTGTGATTTTTTCGCGTATATACTAGTAGTAATATGCACCCACGGTTAGTGATAATCATCTATTCTTTTATTACAGCCAAAACTAATGACTCATTCTCTTCTACAATGGTCGTTGGTCTTATGGTTAGCGTATCTGCTTCAAATGCAGAAGGTCCAGGGTTCGATTCCCCCTAAAGTCACAGTTTTTTAACTTCTGATTTGGACTTAAGTCTCAGTTCTTATCTTGGATTTTGAAAACGGTGTTTTTGGAGCCGTCCTGCAACGAAGCACAAAATAAATTTCTAGTTGTTCTAAATGGGCCTTTTTATTATTAGATCTTTATTCCAACGGGATCGAGATCCCACAAGTGCAATAAATATTTTGAAGATACTCACTAAAGTCCAAAAAAAATAGAGATAAATAAAACATGCTATCAAACACAAAGAAATTTCTATTCAGCAGATAGAGAACAGAGTTATCATATACAAAAAAAAATTAAGCAAAAAGGGAAAATTAAATTTCAATGACCCATGTAAAAATGAAAAGAAAAGAAAAAAAAAAAAAAAACAGGATTATTTTTAAACTTTCAAAAGGGAGGGTCATTTAAAGGTTTCATACATACCTTTTGAAAGCAATCAATCTATTGGGGATATAAATCCCTGGTCTACAACTTTTATATGTATATGTAAACGGTTAAAAAGAAAATTTGTGAACATTTATTCGGCTTCGAGGACCATAAAAACATCATGAACGGGTGAATTGCCGGTACCGGAAGTTGATATAAAGTAATAGTTTAAAGTCAAAATAGTTGTGAAGATTTTGTACAGAAAAATGGATCGGTATTTTGTCTCCGGGTTTTTTAAGGCTAGGCAATTTATGTCCATGCAAAACTTGTAGAATCGATCTAGGGTAGGCATATTAATTTTCCCAAACACTAATTTTTCATCAATCTACCTAAGATTCCCGCGAGGGAATTGGTTACGTGGAGAAGTTTGGATTCCAAATAACAGCGCTAGTCTATTTGGGGGCCTGAAAGGGAGAAAAAACTTGTCTTGGGGTCGATGGTTTAAACCCCTTCAGCATTTGCGTTTGATAAAAACCAAAAAGTTTAAATGCTTTAAGGCACAATATGTTTGATGCTTTTAAAAAAAAAATTTACTGGAAATGATCACACCAAAGATCCTTTTTTTCATTTACCGTTCGGGTTTAATCGTTGAGTTTTTTTAACTGGCAAAAAAAGTTCTTTTTGTTTGTAAAAGTAACCATTGCATTTAGATACATTTAAAAACCTCCGATCTTACCCCATCAGAAAAACATGAAAGTTTTTGTTGTAAAGGGCCCAAAAACAGATTTTTTTTAATTTTGGCCTGAAAATTTTTTAAATCGTCGGCGACATGAGGGCTTCGAATACTTCAAACAAGATGGAATATCATTGCGTAAGCAAAATAGCAAGGGGCCAAAATTGCCCCTTGGGGGTACGCCAGAAGCCCACAGACGGATGACGATTTTACAGAATTTTTGTCAAAATTTTAGATGGGTTAGAAATAACTATTAAAATGAATGCAACTGCCACATATCCATAGCCTTAATTTTTGTGAAGTAAAAATTTTTGTGATCTCACTTTAAAAGGGCACTGGAAAAACCCGTGAAAACAGAGTCTATTTGTGTTTTAAAACGTCCATTTTTCTTGCAATGTACTGGGAATTTTCCCTTTAAAATTAGTGACGTGACGCCGCTTTACGAAACCATGTTGTTCAGAGGAGATATTTTTAGACACATGACAGTACAATCTTTTGTGTATCAGACTCTCAAAAACTTTAGAAAAATAGATAGAAATGTATGGGGCGGTAGTTGGAACGTTAAACTACTCCCTTTTTAGGACAGGTGTATATTAGCGCGTTTCCGCGTGTTGGAAGGGAAAACCGTTTTCGGGGCATGGTTGAAGATATCACCCAAGGGTTTTTCGAGATAACACGTCTAAAATATTTGAGAACTTCCCCGGGAATTTTCGTCGGGGCCCCGAAGATTTCCTTTTTTCAGTGTTTGAAAAATTTCTCTATTTCTACCCCTGGACACAGTGATGCTAGAAATGCACCGTCTGTGACTTTGGGAAACTGGAGGAAGTGGATTATTTTTTTGTTAGAAGATGGCAAAACTTGGTTTTGAAATATTGGAAAACGCTGACGCAGGTTTCCCCCATTTTTTTGCCCTGACACCGTTATATTGCCCCTCGTGGGAAATACCACAGACCTATTTCTTTCGAACTATTTCCACACAGCTAGGCCCCTTCCCCCAAAGAAGTGTCGACTTTAGACATGTAGTTTTTAAACTTTTGCTTTTAAGGGTTTTGAAATATTTTTCTTTTTCACTTAAAATTTCAAATGGGATGTCTGTACCACTTCGTTTCCTTGCCGGTACGCCGGGGTTTTTGGGGTTAGAGCGTTGACTGTTTCTTGTCGTACCATCCCGGGTATTTTTGGTTTTTACTTTTAGAACTGGAACCCTCAAAATAGCTTTTTTTACTATTTCGAAAAATGTGTCCATTTTTCGTTTACACAATCACATGCGTCAAGGCGTGTCCACAAAACTTTTGCTGAGTCCCAAACAGATCTTCTGGTAACCCGCCTTTCCCCAAATTAAAACGCGTACGCATTTTAGGCAATTTAAAAGGAACGAATGGGATGGAAGATTACAGGGGAAAGGTTCGGGTCAGTTTTGACAGCGGGTGGAGCACGAAACAGGGGGTTAAATATCGGGGTTATTGATGAACAGCAGGTCTGGGAAAGTTTTGACGCCGGGGGAAATGAACTACTGATTAAAGTCATACTCGTTGAAAGCTTAGGAAGGCAGTGTCAAAACATCTTGGAGTTGTTACAGGGGTGGCTTCAGAGGTTACCCCCCTCGCTTTCATCAGCATGCTTCCAATTATGTTAGACATTTTGAAGTCTCCCACACAGTATTTTTCCCCCGGTTTTGTTCTAGATTTAACTTCAGCAATGAGTCGCGTAAGCATAATCAGATCCTCTGTGGTTTGGGCTTAAAAAGCACATCCGACGAAAACCCTTTAATCTGTCAAGTTGTATTTCGTCCCCACAACTTCCAAGCTCGGCCCCCAAATCCTCCCGACGTCTAAAATTTAAATTTTAGAAATTTACGGAAATTAAAACCCCCCCCCTTTCTTCTTTTCCCCCCCCATTTGACCCGATCGCGCGATAAACGTTATACTGTGAGTTGTCAAGTATTCGCCAATACACACCCAAATTTCAGCCACGTTTCAGGGGACAGACGACAAAAACTCTCCATTTCAGAAAAGTAAGGGTTGAATGCGACAGTTTGTAACCCCGCCAACTCCGCGCTTTTCATGTAAAATAGTAAATTCCGTACTCGTAGCGTCAACGGGGGATGTTCGTGGACACTGGTGGGCGCCACTGGAGCCCCGGCCGGGGGTTGTTCCCCCCGGGGCCAGGGTTGAGCTGCCGTCCCCCGCAAGTGCGATGAGAACCGCCGACACCCCACCCACACCGGAACCTCACAAAAATCGGAGTCTCCCACTTCGGGCCCCTGGCTACCTCCCTTTGGGTTCGCGACATCAGGGGGGGGGGTGGGGGTTGAGGGGGGTTCGGTTATTGTATACAAGTGATTGCAGCACAGGTAGAAACGAATTACCATTTACATACACGAACATACCTTAAACAGGATATCCTTTCGCCACGCCTTTTTCGTAATGTTATCACTCACTTGCGAACTTTACCTGAAAAACAGAAAACTCTGAAAGAAAAAAATAATAAAAAAGGGAGCGACAACTCCCTCACCCCCGCACTTGCCCCATTTGGATCAGGGGCGTTGATTGGGCGTTGATTCGGGGGTTTTTCGCAATGTCCATCCCGATTGCTATATTTCCTTTTACCCTTTACTAAATTTGTACAAAACCCAGCAAAAAACTATGTTTAAAACCCTTTGAAAAATATCCAAAAACATTTAAACTTACAAAAACCGTGCCAAAAACAACTAGAATGTGATGTCTATAAATTTAAAAATTTTTCAGAAAACTACATGGCGACTATTTTTCGTGTTCTGCCTTTATAAAAAATTTCCCAAAAGTCGTCAAAAGGTAGTCTTCTAGGTGAACATAGTCGCGACATTGGGACTATTTTACATGTTCCTTACCTTTTGACGACTTTCCAAAAGTCCCAAAAGGTAGTCATTACTAGTTTAAACATAGTCAATGACTATAGTAAGGCAGTTATTTGTGGAAAACCAAAATTTTTTAATATTTTTACAAAAACAACCAATGCAAATTTTTTCTAGGCCCATAGGCCCATCAAAAAAAAGATTCATTTTATTTTTCATCACAATATCGCTTTGGGAACCCACTAAAACCAGGGTTAAGATATGGTATGGGAAATAAACATTTTGAAATTGGGGGGTAGCCATAAAAAATTTAAATAATGTAACATAGGCCAAATGATAATTAAAATGCAATTTTTTTTAAAAAAACATTCACTTTTTAGCCCAGTTTTAAAACAATAGGCCCAAAAATTTTAAAAAGGGGCAAAAGTGCAAGTAAAAATTCTGAATGCATAAAATTTTCCCCTTTGCACGGTAAATAGGCCTAAGTCTTTGTTCAACTCGACGCCATTTTTTTTGGACCTTGGGGGTTGGCTACGGAAATTTTACCGAAAAACTGGTAACGCATGGTCGGCATCTGAAAAGAAACATTTCCCTTCAGAGCTAGCCTTTGCACATGACAGCTAGGCTGAGGCCTGGGGGGGTTTTTGTTTTTTTGAAAATTGGGGGGTTTTTTTGGGGGGTGGTTTTTTTTGGGGTTTGGTTGGCCCCGGGGGGGGGGGCCCCCCTTTTTTGGGGGGGGTGTGGCGGTTTCCGGGGGGGGTTGGGGGGGGGGGGGGGGGGGGGGCCCCGGTTTTTGTGGGGGAAAAAAAAACCCCAACCATGTTTTCAAAATTTGCATTCCAAAATGTTTTCTGAAATGGCTATTTTTTCCATTGACTTGAATAGTTTAGGCCAATTAAAATTTTTTGAAGTATTTGGCTATTATGGCAAGCCCCCAATTGTTAAAAAAGCGTTATACGGTGGCTACAGTTTTTTTGGTAATGGGCACAAAACCAACTTTATAACCACATTTTTTGACCCCCAAATTTATTTGATAACCCAATTTTTTCTAGCCTAATTTGCATTTTCTAAATTTTTCAACACATAGTTTTACAATATTCCCCAGGCTGTATACTTTTATATTATTTTTTAAAACAAAATCTATAAACAAATTCAAACAAAACCAAACATTCAAAAAAATGCTAGGCCTAATCGGGGGCCTTAAATATATTTCATTTTCCCCAAGCTAGTTATTTGGGGTTTTTAACATTTAAAAAATGTAAAACTTTGTAAAGCTAGTCAGTTTTCCTTTTAAAAAAGACCTTTCTCCAATGGTTTTTTTTTTTTAATAAAAGAAAAGCCTGAAATTACAATTCTTTTTATTTTAGGCCTCCTATTTAAAACAAATTTTGAATTGAACATTCTAATAGGGGGTTTGGGTAGTGTCAAAAATTTTTCCTTTCTCGTTACCCTATATTTACGCTAAGTAAAAACCGTTATATTTTAACAGACTCGGGCGTACCAAAATTGTCTAAAGTGCCCGGCCGGAAGCGATTGATATCTCCCTAGGGAAAAAACTTATAGAATTGCACTGCTTGGCTGGCCCAATTTTCATTTTAGGGTTAGTCCAAGCCAACATGCCCCTTTAAGGTGCGTTTTTCTTTCAGCTTTTTCGCCCGACTCGCGCGAATCGGGCGCAGCCAATCAGAGAACTGGTTGCCGCGACATTGGCGGGTGCATTTTTGGTCGATCTCGGGGGGGGCCAGTGCGTAGACTCGAACTGGTTGAAATTTTTCCGAACGCCCCCTTGCGGATTACCCCTTCCGTGCTTTGTGTTGTTTTTGCAAAGTCAAATCTCGCCGCGCGGCGCGGGCCAGTAAACGATACGAGCATTTTTGATGTGCGATTTGCGGGTACCGCGTCGCCCCCGCACCAAACGCTGAAAAAGTAAACGCACCTTTTTCTACTTATAGGGCCCCCAGGCTTAGGCCCAGCAGCTAATTATTTTTCCCCAAATAATTTAGCGTAACTACTAGTGCAAACACATTTTAGTTTACCATAAAACTTTTGTGTATCCCCCCAGGGGGTAGGCCCACGCCTACTACGGCCCAGGTAAGGGCCCAGGCCTAAACCCACGCTCCCCCCCCCCCCCCATACAATACTACAAACAATAATGGGTAAAGGGTGGGGCCCCCAGCCCAAGTCCTACCCCCAGGCCTAGGGCCTTGGGCCTAGCTAATAGGCCCTACACAGTACCTTGGGAACCCTCATCTGTAATCCCTTTTTTAAAAATTTTGGGCTATACAACATTTTACATTTTTTACATTTTAAAAAACACTTGCCCCCAAATTTTGCATAGGCACCATCAAGCCTAGGGCCCAGGCCCGGGGGGGGGGTTATACTAGTATCTATGGCCTGGCCTAGCTTTCTGGCCGGGGCCCCTGTGAGGGTGTGTAATGACCACCTAGGCCATAGGGATGGGGGTTTTAGCATAAAAAAATGTTTTGCATTGTGAAAAGTAAAAAAATACTTAATATTTGGGCCCAAATTTCGTATGGGAAAACGATGCACAGGTTTTTTTTCGAAGAAATCAGGGAAAAGGGAACAGAACAAACCATCAACAAAGTACCTCTTGGTTACTGAATATCAAAAGCGCTTTCATTTTATAATTTATGAAATTCGAATGTGAAATTTCTATGAAAAAATTTTAAAAAACAACAGTAAAAATTTAAATGTAAATAATTAATACCCAAAATTATTTTAAAAAGTGAATTTTAAACCCCAGTTATAGTTTTAGTTAAAAATTTTTACAGTTCCCCAATACTGATTTTTTGAAAAATAACCCTTCCCTTTGAAGACCCTCGGCCATGTTACACTAATGTTCTGGAGTGGATATATACGTCAAACTACCTTTTAGATTTTTTACTACTTGGTTTTCCCATATGACTATGTTTCCACGATTTTTTCCACGGTGTTTCAGATGGATATTTTCAACTATTATTTTTACTATTTTTTTGCAAAGTGCGAGACGATAATATGCCAAAGTTTTGCGTGGTTTTAGAAAGATTTTGGGAATGTTTTGGGGAAGATTCTTTCAACTATTTTGACTATGTTTTAGCGAATTGGGGACTAGTTTTTCACTATGTTTTAGCGATGTTTTGGTAATGTTTAGGGGTGATTCTTTAAAAATATTTTTGACTATGTTTTGCGAAATTTCGTGACTATTGTGAGTTTTGTTATGAAACAACAGCTGACTGGTCACCGCTGCATGATGTGGATGCAGACAGCCAAATAGAAGGCTGTGTTTGGTCATGTGACCTAGGCCTGGTGACTTCCGTTTCCTGTTGGTTGTAGGCCATGACATAGAGGTTTCACTTATGTATCGTATTACCTGTTTCTATTAATTAAAGAACCCAATCTAAGTTCAACAACGTGTTATTAATGTAACTAATAACAAACCTAAATATCATCCCATGGTGTCAAGAAAGTACGCAGCAGAAATACAGGTTAGGATTCAGACGATAAAAAAGATAAGTGAAGCGCATAACCTAAACATTCGCCGACCACATGGTAAGTGATAGCCTAGAATCACTTACAATTAGCATTTTCAGTGTAAAAGCATAGTAACTGCCAAAATAACTTGAGAAGAAAATGTCTAAAGAATATAGGAAGCCCCCCGAATTGGAATTGTCGGGAAATGTCCATCAAAATTGGAAATTCTGGAAGCAGAAATTCGAAATATACATGAGGGCGTCACAGGGCTACAAAGAAGACCCTGAAGACCAAGTCGCAATATTTTCTCAATCTAATTGGGGACGAAGCGTTACGGACGTATAATACGTTTGATTTGAGCAATCAAGAAAGGAAATCGCTCGAGGCCGTGATGAGCAGATTCGAAGCGTACTGTTCGCCAAAGAAGAACATAGTGTTTGAACAATACATGTTTTTCAATCGTTCTCAAAGCGAGAGCGAAACATTTGACCAGTTCCTAACGCAGTTGAAGATCCTTGCTAACTCGTGCGAGTTTGGTGAAAACCTAAAACCGCTACTACTCCTACGTATAGTGGTTGGGGTTAGGTATCCAGGGATGAAGGAGAAACTACTACGAATTCCGGATCTCACCCTAGAGAAGGCATCAGAATTCTGCAGAGCTGCCGAAGTGAGTCGAGAGCAAGCACAGGTCCTGGAGGAGAAGACCGCCATCGACTACGTGAAGAAACAGCCCGGGAAAAAGCAGAAGACCGTAGGCCTACCGAAACCGCCTAGGCCTATGAATGATGGCAACAGTAGTGCTACAAAAATCAAGTGTTCAAAATGTGGGTACAACCATGTGCCAAAATCGTGTCCTGCTTACAATAAGCAGTGTAATAAATGTAAAGGATTCAATCATTTTGCGAAAATGTGCTCGAAGAAGAATGTACACGCCTGTGAGTGTGTAGAATCTGAAGAAAAACAATCTAACACCTCTGATAAAGATGAACTTTATGTGGAAATGGTGTCTGAACAGTATAAAATGCACAGTGTGCTAGGCCTAGAGGGACGTGAGTGGACATCAATAATTGATGTGGGCCTAGGCCTAGGAGGGCCCGCTGGTAAGGTAAAATTCAAACTAGACACAGGGGCTCAGGTGAGTTTCATACCTGTCAAGCTGTTCAAACAGCTAAACTGTAGTCAAAATGCAAAGGTTGTTAAAACCAATACCACTTTAATAACTTTTGGCAACCACAAGGTTAAAACCGGTAGGTAAAGTGGAACTAATGTGTTCTAAAGGACAAAATGAGCCAGTGAAAAATTAGTTTCATGCTAGCAGACCTTGAATGTAGGCCATTGTTAGGTCTAAGTGCATGTGTACAACTCAACCTTGTGCAAAGAATCAATGTGCTTGAGGAAAGTAAGCCTAGTATGGCCTAACCAAGGAAAAATGTACTTCAGAGTACAATGAGGTATTTTATGGTGAGTTAGGTTGCATGCCAGGTACGCATAAAATAATTCTTAAGACAGATTGTGTGCCAGTTATCCACCCACCTAGGAAGGTACCAGTGTCACTGAGGGGAAACTAAAAGATACACTGGACTCATTGGAGTCGAGGCAAATAATTGAAAAAGTCAGTGGACCTACTGACTGGGTGAGTAACCTGGTAATAGTGGAGAAAGCAAATGGTTCTCTACGAGTGTGCCTAGATCCTAAAGACTTAAACAAAGCAATTAAGAGGGAACACTACCCGATCCCTACAACTGATGACATTCTGACTAATCTATCAGGAATGTCCTATTTCTCAGTCGTTGACATGGTCTGAGGGATTCATGCAAGTACTTTTAGATTCTAGTTGTACAGACTACTGTACATTCAATAGTCCATTCGGCCGGTACAAATTCCTCAGAATGCCGTATGGTATCTCGTCTGCCGCTGAGGTATTTCAGAAAAAGAATTTTGAAAACTTTGGTGATCTCGCTAATGTCCAAGTAATATTCGATGATTTAATCGTGGCAGGTCGAACGCTAGAAGAGCATGACAAGGCTCTCGTGTCGGTATTTGAGCGTGCTAAAAGCTTAGGTATCAAGTTCAATCCTGATAAGTTTCAGTTCAGGGTGAACGAGGTAAAGTATATGGGACACATAATTTCAGCTGATGGTTTGAAAGCTGATCCAGAAAGAGTGAAAGCAATTCGTGAATTGCCCTCTCCTGTAAATGTAACCGAGTTACGGAGATTTCTAGGGATGGTAAATTATGTGGGTCAATTCATTCCCAACTTGTCGAGTATTTCGGAACCACTTCGACAACTGTTAAAATATACCGTTCAATGGGAGTGGGGACCAGAACAGGTTAAAGCCGAGCTAGAAATAAAAAGGATGCTATGCTCAGCACCTACGTTACCCTACTATGACGAAAAGAAACCGTTGTGTCTGCAGACAGACGCATCGAAATCGGGCTTGGGTGCCTGTTTGTTGCAAGATGGTAGACCAATTGCCTACGCTTCTCGTAGCATGACCCCAACAGAATTTTCGTATCCTCAAATAAAAAGGAAATGCTCGGGATTTGCTATGTTGTTCAAAAGTTCCACCAATATATTTACGGTAGGCAAACGCGTGTCCAAACCGATCATAAACCCCTAATTCCGATTGTGACTAAAAACATAAATCAAATTTCGCCTAGACTTCAGCGAATGCAACTTAAGATACTAAAGTATGACCTGGAAGTTGAATATTTACCCGGTAAATTCATGTATATGGCAGACACATTGTCTCGTGCCTATCTGCCATACACAGTCAACGATGACCCGGAATTCAACCAAGTTATCCATTCAATCTCAAACATCTACCGATGTCTGACGATAGGAGGGTTGAATTTCAGGTAGAGACAAAGAAGTGTGAAGAGGCAAACATTTTGCATGATTTACACTACAATGGTTGGCCACAACACATTCATCAAGTCCCTTCCTCGGTTAAATATTTTTGGAACCTAAAGGATGAGTTATCCTTTGATGAAGGACTAATGTTTGTGGGTGACAGACTCTTTGTTCCTCCTACACTACGTAAACGCATGCTTGATCTCTTGCATCAAGGCCACTTTGGCATGGGAAAAACTAAAGCCAGGGCTAGACAAACATTTTGTTGGCAGGGTATGACTGGGAACATAAACAATCCTGTAGCAAGTTGTACTACGTGCGAAAGGTCCCTCCCAAAAAACACTAAAGAACCTCTCTTGCCACATCCTGTCCCTAATCGAGCTTGGGAAACTATCGCAGCTGATATCCTTGAATATAAAGGAAGCTCGTATTTGGTAATCAAAGACTTCTATTCTAAATGGATAGAGTTAATTCAGATAAAGAACAAAACCGCCAAGGAACTTATTGGCAAATTCAAAGCGGTATTCTCTCGGCTGGGCGTTTGCGATACGTTAATGTCGGACAACATGCCTTTTTCCAGTGCGGAATTTAAGGCATTTGCAAAGGCATGGCAATTTGAAACGAAAACATCAAGCCCCGGTATCCAAAATCGAATGGCATGTCAGAAAATGCGGTTAAAATTGCTAAAAACATGCTCAAGAAGGCAAATCATACTAACGGTGACTTGTACATGTTTCTGCTTGAGTATCGAAACATGCCTATCACGGAATGCAGGTTTCGCCAGCGCAACTACTGATGTCGCGAAAGCTGAAAACACGCATTCCAGTGGTAGCTTCTCAGTTAGATCCTTGTGTACAGACAAATGTAGTCCCTACCCTTCAGGTACTTCAAAATAAACAAAAGTTGTTTCATGACAGAAATGCTAAACCACTCATACCTTTGGAAAAGGATGAAAATGTTGTTTGGAGGAGAGATGGTGTTTGGGAACCAGCTAAAATTATTGAGAAACATAATTTGCCTCGATCATATGTAATTAGTACTGAAGATGGGCAGGTGCTCCGTAGGAATAGGCATGACTTGAGGAAGTCAGCAGTTGTCAATAGACCTATGCCTACTGATGCATTCAATCCAGCAGAGGAGGCTCAGCTGATTCCACCCAATTTCATCCTGATATCTTGCCACGGGTGCAAATGTCAACCAGTAATGGTAATGCTAATGCTTCAAGCTCCACAGGTACTTTCACCTGGTAAAGCTGTTCCCACTGGTAATAAAATAATAATCAAACCCGGAGTGGGCGCATTATCAAACCACCTTCTCGATTTAATGATTATGTTTAATTTAAGTGATCACTATTTGCAATACTGTACATGTTAATATAGTGGTACATTTAGTAGTAAAGAACATTATGTATCCTCTCCTTATGGTTCATCAAACATGTGTATTGTCTATTAATTATTGTAACTGGAAATTTGGTTGTATTTTTTCCAACTCCCTTGTTTCAGTATTGAACTTTTAAAATAAAAGGGAGATGTGATGTTTTGTTATGACACAACAGCTGACTGGTCACCGCTGCATGATGTGGATGCAGACAGCCAAATAGAAGGCTGTGTTTGGTCATGTGACCTAGGCCTGGTGACTTCCGTTTCCTGTTGGTTGTAGGCCATGACATAGAGGTTTCACTTATGTATCGTATTACCTGTTTCTATTAATTAAAGAACCCAATCTAAGTTCAACAACGTGTTATTAATGTAACTAATAACAACCCTAATATCATCCCAACTATGTTTACACTATGTTTTTAGCGATGTTTAGGTAATGTTTTGGTGTAGATACTTTAGACTACTATGTGGGAATGGTTTTAATACCATCCAAAACTTAGTCTTCTCATCTTAGACTATGTTTCAGCGCTGTAACAACCTTTTGACAACGTTATGGCACATCTTTGACTGCTTATAATTTTGGTAAGGGTAACAATATCGATCTTTGGTTGGTTATCGCTCACTCGTCGATTGCGTCGGGGCCTGCAGGGTTGGCTTGGTCGCTTTGATTTAAAGTCCCCCACTGAAAATCAGTTATATAACTGAGTGGGTAGACTCTAAATAAAATTTATTATTTATTTATTTATTTAAAACAAGATCTCCAAGCTCAAAGGTGTCGTCCCTGCGTCGTTTGTTGTATTGGAGTCGTTGAACTCATGTGCCTGGTTCATGTTGCTTTTAGCAAATAAAAGCGCATATCTCAGTCTACCCGATAATTCCGATCCATATTCACAAGGAGCAGCAGTGGAGGGAAGCTCAGTATCACCAATATCAAGATCCCATGGAAGCCGTAGCTCTCTTCCATAACACAAAAATGCTGGTGTGTATCCAGTCACACTGCTGACAGTTGAACGCATAGCAAAAAAGATTCTCATCAATTCGCTTGTCCCAGTCTCTGTGGTTGTCACAATACAATGCAAGGCCTTGTTTGACTGTTGCATTATATCTTTTACCTGCTTGACCAGCCGGCCTATATGGCAAAGTGTGTCTCTCTACTAGGAAAACGCTTAAGTCCCGCCGCGTTTTTGGATGAGCGTAATTGGTGCATTGAGCTGCCATGTGTTATGCGTATTATCTGTTGTTCTGTGAAAAAATTATTACTAAGTTGAAGATTTTTTAAAAATTAAATTAAATTAAATTAAAAATAAACTTTTATTTTTATTTTTATTAATCGTACTAATTAAAAAAAGGAAAAATTGCGATTTTTATAAGAAATAATATTATTTAATTGCGCTAAAATTTCAAACCCATATATAAATCATAACATTAAGGTTCTGTGAAAAAATATACAATAGGAAAAATCATGTAGGTGTTATAAGTAAAAAAATTGATTTAAAAAAAAACACAAAATTTATATTTTCATGAAAAATAATTTTTCGATTGCGCTAAAATTTCACACAGATATATTAATTCATAAATAAGGTTCTGTGAAAAAATCATTAAACTCGGATAAAGCATGTAGGTGTGATAAGTAAAATACATTTTCCAAAAATCGAAAAAAATCATTAAATTGCGATTTCTAAAAGAAATAATTTTTTGATTGCGCTAAAAAACGTGGCAGTTCTAAGTTAAGAGATTCGAAGGCCTCCATAAAATTTCATCGCAAATGGAGTATTGGTTTTGCCGGAATCGTGCTGACAAACACACACAAAAATACAAGAAAAAAAGAAAAAAAGGGGAAAAAAAAAAACATTCCGGATTTTTTTCTCTGATGTTTACTCGGTTTTGAACATACATGACAAAGATGCATGGTCACAGTGAATTTCAAAAGAGGTAAATTCAAGATACGGTCAAAAACGGTCAACCGCCCATACCACTGCTAAACACTCTCATTCTTGTACCGTATAGTTCTTTTCGTGAGGGTTTAGTTTCCTGCTGATAAATTCCACCAGACGTTATACCCCATCACTTTCTTGCAACAGTATTGCTGCTATACCAATACCACTGGCATCAGTTTCCAACACAAAAGGTTTGTTTAAATCGGGAAGTTAATGGGAAGTTGCCTCTGCCAATGCATTACAAGTAATTAAAAGCCATCTTTTCCTCTGTCCCCCATTTCCATGTTGAGTTTTTATGCAGTAGATTTGAAAGTGGAGCTGCATGTTCTGCAAATGCTGGGATAAAAGCTCTGCAATATCCAACCAGTGCCAAGAAACACTGCGTAGTTCCTTCACTTTCGTAGGCACTGGGAATTGTTTAAGTGCAGCTACCTTGACAAGATCTGGTCGACACTCCCCTGGCAGTAGTATGTGTCCCAGAAATGGAAAGTTTTGCTGAAACAGCGTGACCTTCGTAGGGTTAATGGTTAAACTAGCCGCTTCAATTTTTCCGAATACCATTCTGATGTGTTCCATGTGCTCTTCCTCAGTTTCCGAAAATAGAAGGAAATCATCCAGAAACGCCATCACGCATACATACTTTTAATCTCCCAGAACTTCGTCCATCAACTGTTGAAATCTTGCCGGACTTCCAGCCAAACCGAATGGCATGCGCACATACTCAAATAATCTCTTATGACAAAGAAAAGCCGTTTAATGCATATCTTGTTTTGCCACAGTAATCTGGTGGAACCCCTGCGATAAATCAAGAACAGTGAACCATTTTGCTCTACCCAACTGTGCAAACACCCATTCAGTCGTTAGCATAGCATAAACTGGGACCTGAGTGCGTTTGTTTAGAGGTCGATAATCTACTGCAAGCCTGTGGCCACCTGATTTCTTTGCTACCAGAACAGGTGCCGATGCTCAACTGCTTGAACTAGGTCGAATGATACCTTGTGAAAGCAAATCGGCTAACAAACTGTCAAAAATCGCCTTCTTTTGCATATTCATTGGCATAAGTTTTACATTTGACAGGCTCACTACAACCTGTGTTATGGTATGCATAGCTAACGAGTTTTTTGCCCGGTTTTGTAGTAATAAATAACGTCTCAATTCTGAGAGTAGCTTTTGAAGTGAGCCTCGTACATGTTGGGGAGTTTTCGAATTTAAGATTAAAGTCGATCCTTTGAAACTTGCTCGTAGTGAAATTGGCTGAAATTCATAATAAATGGGTCATTCCCAAAAAAGTTGCCACTTTCATGATTTGACATTTTTATTAAAGAAATATTTTAAATTTTACTTTTGGATGCAGGGATCACTTACCACATCCGTTGTGAATATAGCATTGTAAGGGTTTGCCTATTAATTAATAATCATGGCGGAAATTTCACACTTTATTACAAATTGCGTCAAAAAAGTCGTTACTAAGAATAGGTATTTAATTTACAAGTCAAATTTATTTTTTAAACGGGAATTGGTTTTATTTATTTGACATTATCAATGTTCTTTACATATTAAAATACTAAAAAAGAGAAGTTCAAGATAATTTAATTGACTTTTGACTTACTTTTGTCATGAGTGTTACCCATTTTAACAGACTTTGGAACAAACTAAGCTTATTCTGTAAAAATAAGATCTAATATTCATGTAAACGTTAATTTAACTAAAAAGAAATACCCATACCTACAAATGATAATGGTTAATTATTATATTGTCGAATGAATACATCCAAATTAGCAGAAAAAGTGCACGGTAACACTCGTGACATTTGAGCTAACACTGTAATATAAGATCTAATATTGATGTAAATGTTAATTAAACTAAAAATAATAAACCATACATACAAATGATAATTGATAATAAATGCATTGTCGCATGTATACATCCAGGTTAGCGGGAAAAGTGTATGGTAACACTCGTGACATTTGAGTAACACTCGGGACACTTTAGAGTAACACTCATGACATTACTAATACTCGTGGCACATTTGACCAATTTTCAATACATGCCTACACTTGGAATGATTTCAGTATTATCAATTTTACTACTTCTTTTTCAAAAACATTAACTTTGACCAAAATGAAAAGAGTGTTACTATAATACAGTAACACTCATGACAAGTAACACTCGTGACATTTTAACAGTCAAAATTCAGTATGGAAGCATGGGTACAAATATTCAATGTGAGGTTAAGTAAAACAGAAAAAGGTCTCAAATTAAGTCATAATGCATAAGCTTTTGATAAAATATATTAAAATATTAATTAAATTTACTAGGTAACACTCATGACTTTGAATTAAAATACTCGCCACTTTATTTCTTCATTTACGAATACTTCAACTGCAACCAGTTGAAAACAGGCCAGGATTGACTTGGAGGCAATGGCAACATACAAACAACTCAGAAACATAATTCACTGCCTTCTTTAATCATTATATCAAAAATTTTGGCGAGTAAAGTTCTTGAGTAACACTCTTGACCAAATGCCAGGGACTAAGTTTGACGGTATTAACAGTTGATAAAATGAAATTAATTACTTTATATTTTTCTTGTATTGTTTACTTTAAAGCATGTAGTTTCCATTACTGGAATATGTTAAGTAAATAAAAAATTATTTATGTCATAGTTTAATGTAAATGTAGTTCATTCTGTTAATAGGGACATGGTGTTTTAGCGCTTTCTATTACAAACTACTAAAATTCATCCAAATTTTAACATGACAGTATTACATATAGACCATAAAGTATCTCTTCATTAAATTTCTTACGTTATTTTATCATCAAATGTACATATTAGCCAGTCGTTACATGTTTAAAAAATTCATAAAGTCTAGGACGTGAAAGTGGCAACTTTTTTGGGAATGACCCATATACTCTTAATAGTGTGCTTTTCAATAATACAACAAGCAAAATGGGAGTTACCAGCTTACTTTCGGAGATTTTCCGAAATAAAAATCAAGTAAATCCCTATCCTTTAACATTGCAAGCGAGCAAAACCCTACACTTTCCGACCAAAAAGGCACTACAGTACACGAACCGCAAGTGAAATATGACTAAATTATGTATCAATTTGCAGGTAATTAAACACTGAAAAAAAATAGTATTTGCAAAATACATGTTACCATACTAGATTTTGATATTTTTACGTCCAAAGTCAATATATAATTGTAACAACCAGGAGCAACAGTGAAGGCTTGGCAACGCTGCGTGACGCCACTTCGAAACCGCGCTCGATTGACCAATGATAATGAACTCCGTTGTAAAGTAGTTTAGGGAGCAAAAATTTAAAAAATTGGGTTTGGCTGCCTCTCCGTATTACAACACGTAGTTTGAATGTATTAACGTTAAAAAAAAGTCGTAAAAACTGATTTACAAATAAAAACTAAGATAACATACACAGAATAACAAGCAAGTTTATAAGTAATTATTATTGAGGGCCTATCACAAATTCATTACAATTTTTAGTATTATCATTTTAAATTTTAATTGGGGCAATTATTCCCATATTGAAAGACTTCTGTTCTACATATGGCAATTTATTATGTATGTCATGTAGGGCCTATGTAAGATATTTGCATAAATTTCATATTTAAAAAAAAAAAAATATTGGGCGCAGTGCGCAGACTGAAGCCAGTAAAAGCAAATACTCTGACTACACTATACACCCAAAACTAGCCCTATAGCCAAACGTTGAGGGGAAAATGTTTTTGTGTTCGAGTAATTTTAAATGAAAAGTTATAAAAATCGTAACCCGTTATCGATAAGAAGTAAACAATAATTATGGGATCAATAAAAAAAGGTTAAAAAGTTTTCACAGCCGGGACTCGAACCGGCGACCTTTCGCTTACAAAACGAGCGCGCTAACCGTTGGACCAACTGCGACCACAGAGCGTAGGTGGTCCTTAGCGATGCGTCCGCTTCCTTCAACCCAGCAGATATGCAACGCCGACTCAAAGCGAGCGTAAAAGTTTTGTGATGGCAATTAGGACACTTTTAATACTTTTAAAGTCTACTGCCAATATTTCTTGATTGTAATTGACGTCTGTACACAGCATGTGTATGCAATTACTGTTTACTTTGGTATGATACACTTTCGAGGTGGCAGTTCTCTCGACGTATTCACACTCGATTCGAATGAGAAGGCTGCCCGTGCCATGTTGCCAAGCCAAATACCAGGTTGGCCAAACTCTCAAGAAGAAGTTTCCAACTATTACATATATCGTATATTTATTGTTTATAATTACATGAAAGCCAATCATATTGAATGTTTAATGTTTAACGAACTTAGCATTATTTCGTCCCATTGGCCCATTAGCCTAATTTAGTGATTAACGTGTTATTTGATGGGACGTTTCGATTTCCGAGGTTGGCAAATACTTAACTAGTCAGTTAGCAACTGTACCAATAAAAGATGCAAATAAATAGGTTTTCCTAAAATGTAACAATTAAAAATAAATCAATACTTACTGTAGTAAAACAAACTACAGTTGTAAGATTATCTGACACATAACAAAAACTTGTAGAAATACAGCCAAACCTTACACACTCAAATGGAATGAGATCTAAAAAAAGGGCCAAGCTCATCTACCCTTCCACATAAACGTACAGTGTCCCATAACAGCATCCTCGAAAAGCTTGGCAAAATAGAATTTGCGATTTTTTAAATTTTAAAGTAATAGTTTATCCAAGTTCTTTTTTTCTAATTAATTTAAACGTAATAACATGCAAATTCTATTTTGCCAAGCTTTTCGAGGATGCTGTTATGGGACACTGTACGTTTATGTGGAAGGGTAGATGAGCTTGGCCCTTTTTTTAGATTCATTCCTTTTGAGTGTGTAAGGTTTGGGCTGTATTTCTACAAGTTTTTTTTATGTGTGTGATCTCATTACTTTTTTCAAGTTCCATTACAAAATTATTTGCTAAAATATAATATTTTTATCAAAAGTTAATTTAAATTCTATGGTATTAGCAGTAACAATATAGGATGTAAAATATCTAGACCCGGATTCATGTACATCCTGGGGATAGGTGGTATAACCATGGTATAACGACGGTATAAGGACTGGACCCCAATTCTTGAGTTCGTGGGGATGAGTTGAAAAAGCAATTTGAAAACGAAGTCGTTTTCGTTTTCGAAGGAATTGGTATTCTTGAACGGTATCGTGGAAAACGTCATGGGTTGTGAGTTGAAAGCATTGATATTAATTAAACCCCTATAGTAGGCTAGATTAGCAGTCTCCTATACCTCCGCACAGGCGCGAGCGTAGCAAATTGAAGACTCAACCGGCCCATTTCAAGATGGCGATTTGGTGTTTTAATTTATGCTTTTTTAATGCAATAAAGTATTTTACTGGATTGTTTGATATGGTTTTAGCTTGTGCAGCATGGTATTAAACAAAAGAAACAATACGAAGTGATTGCATAAGGGAATTTAGTAATCATTTGGTGTTAAAGGCTAGTATGCTTACCTGTCAACCTGGCGGCAATCTTGAGAACTATTTGGCCACAAATCGCTCCCATTTGATTAACATGTAAACTGTCATTTTAAGATGGCTTCTAATTGTACCGGAAGTGGACCACCGACTGCTGGTCTAGCCAATTATATAGGATGTATATGGTTGAAAGAGTATCACGAAATCCAAACACTTTAAAAAGATTTGCGTATAGCAAAGAGCTCGAAAAAGTTCTATATTTATTCTAGATGGCAGTGCCTTCATAAACGCGGGCCAATCGAAAGACAAGTTGTATGAAATGATTTGATTGTTGCAATTATGTAAACAAACAGTTGAGCAAGTTCATATCAGAACAATGTTGTGCTGGCATAGGGTTGGCTAGGCTTGTCAAACATGTAATGTAAGTATGAATTTTACTAGTCCTATAGCCAAATGGAACTTTAGACCTACACTTTTGAATTATAAATAATTTTCCACATCTGGGCCTAGGCCAGGGACGGTTTCTGATTGTTTTATGAGAGTATAATGACACCTTTTCTCGTTCCACACAAAGAAGAAAAATTTTAAATGTCCGCTATTTGTTTACGTATCGCACTTTCCCGCCTAACTCTGCTTATACCGTCAACAAGTGTCAAGTAACTATGGTTACTTGTTGATTGTATGCCAAGTGTTTAAGGCTTATTTTAAAACCTTTATTTGGAAGCCTTCCAACAAACTTTTTCAACTTTTTTTTGAAAAAGAGACTATATTTCTATAACCTTAATGTCCATGTAAAATATGAACATTGTAGTCCCACCCGTCTGGTCAGAATCGCGGGCCGACGTATTAGATGCTAGCAGTAGCAGTAGTAGCAGTAGTAGCAGTAGCTAACATCCTTAAAGTGATTTTGAGCATGTTTCAAGCCATTTTTTCACCAAGAAGGAATAATCGTACCCCAATAAAATTTGGCATGTGTTGTCAGGTACCTAAATCCCCTCGATTGTGATAGTTTTCAAGTTCACATCACGTTACATGACGGCTGGGTAACACCTCGAAATCACCCCAACTCTGCTTGGTGTATAAGGTGCTTGAGTGTGTAGCGCACCGCGGCTTGGCTGCGGCGCCCTAACGGGCACCTAGATATAAAAAAACTAACTAGGCCCTATTTTATAAGCTGTTACTGAATAATAATATTATACTCTTGAGTCCGCTGGTACACTCGCTGGAGCCACTTTAATGATTCCACAACTGTATTTACCCCGTTACTACAATCTGTATGATTTGTGGATACTGTTTCCATCTATACATTATGTGCTAAACAGCTCATATTTATCTCACTATCGATACCCATGTAGTAAGCAGCCTTTGCATTGGAAAATGTAATCTCTGCATTGGAAATATTATGCATAGCCTGTATGATCGACTGCAACAGTTCTTTTCTGTCAGGTGCTTTCCAAACCAAAGAAACTTCAACTACATGGTTCCTGCTGCTGCTGTTTGCTCGAAATATTATGCATAGCCAGTATGATTGACTGCAACTGTTCTTCCTTGTCAGGTGGCTTCCAAACCCAAGTAACGTCAGTTACATGGAGATTCTGTGGCTGCTGCTGGATATCTACTGACATGACATGATCGGAGTTGAACAATAAATCTTACTGTAAATCTTCAGATAACAGTCAATTTTAACAGATTCCTTGAGTATGTTATTGCCGCAAATACTAAACGCATATTTTTTGCAACCCAATGACCATTTGGCCTCACTGATATGAAGAGAAATGACTGATTCTTGGAGAAAATCCCTTCCCAGAATTATTTGTCTGTTCATTCCTGGCAGATACAGAACGGTTTGGTTTAACTTATTCCCCTGCCAACTAATATCCGTAGTAAGAGAATAGATCGCAGTTGAAAATCCTGCCGCTAATTTAAGTACATGCTGAACATCAATAAGAACCGCAACTGTTTCCACTGCTGCTGCCATGGCTTCCTCACCAACTAGACTCCAACTAGATCCTGAATCCAGGAAAGCTGTGAATGTTCTTCTCCCAATAGTTAAAACTATTGCTGGGTCCTTAACAATATTTACTTCTAACTGCATAGCTTCATCTTTGCGGTGATCCCCTGCAGATTGAGATCCCACTAATAGCCGTTTCCCGACTGAAAATTCCGTTGGGTGAAGTGTTCTTGGTTTAGTGACTGCTGAGCACCATTCTGTAGGGTGCGCCGTGAAGGACATTGCCGTGCCCAATGACCTCGGCCGCCGCAACGATTACACATGTCTTAAGGGTTGTTATTCCCAGGTGAGAGAAGATTTCCGTGCACATAGGGGTTGGTTTTGACTGAGGGCCAAGTATTTAACTTTGGTTGGTACGTTTTTACTGCCCGAGATGATACACCAAAAGCCAGATCTTTAGCTTAAACCGATTCTCCTCTTGGTGGTGGAACAAAAGACGAATCTCGCCATGCCATTGTCTCAAGCTCAGACCCGAAATCTTCCAATTCTTTCAGTGAATCAAAGACTCTGAAGTGAAGTAGTTGACGGCATTTGGGATTCATTGGCATCCGAACCCTGTCTATCACCTCCTGTTCAGTGTACTTTTTACCAATTCGATCGTAATAAGCACGAATTGCCCGTACAAATGACCCGAAATCTTCCTCTGGATGTTATGTTCTGGTATTTAATTCCGCCGACAACCATCTGTTACGATCTGCAAACCAAAAGTTCGAAAAAAGTCTTCCTGGAATTCCTCCCAGACCTTGTATCCACCACGGTGTTGCCACCATCTGAACGCATCTCCCATCAATGCCACTGGAAGAACAATCGACAACAACCAACAACGATCACGTTGAGATACCCTAGCATAACGTTCCAATCCTTCTAGAAATTCTTCCGAGGATTGAGCGTCAAGTTTTACAGAACACACGGGTAGATTCATTTTCATTAACTCTACGTCATTAATATTCTGTTTTTGTTGTTGTTGTTGTTGTTGTTGTTGTTGTTGTTGTTGTTGTTGTTGTTGTTGTTCTTGTTGTTGTTGTTGCTGTCTAAATCTTTAGGGTTGGGCATTTCTATCTCCAATGCTAACTCACCGATCCCTACCTCAGAGGTATTTGGAGCGTTGGTTAATAATGGTTTGCTAGCCTGTCCCATCCCATCATCACCGATAATAGTAAAAACAGAGCGCACAGTTGCCATGAATGTTGGATACTTGGCTTTATCCAACTTTCCCATCGTTGCCAACAAATCTAAAGGAAAATCGTCAGCATCCTCGAGCAAGCCTAAGCTTGTAGTGTTTACGTTAGACATGATTGTGGAAATACTCACGGAAATCAGCTTCCACACCACATACGAATTAAGTTTTGTTAGGACTAGCCCCCAATTGTTACGGTCCAGGGGTAACAAGACTATTATTTTAACTAAATAAGGAAAAAACACACTTTACTTAGAAAATTCTATTTCCAGATAAAACCAAATACATTTTCCCCCATTTCAAACTCTCTCTAAAAAACATAAACCACCCTCTTTTAACCTAACAATCCTTCCTTGTGGCTAGCCATTCCATAGCCTCCTATGCTTCATACATTAGTTCTTATATCTTCAGTCATTGCCATCTGCGTATGAAGTAACCAGTTCTTCGACACAACATGGACACACTGTCCAAGGTTCTCAACATAAGTGCAAGGTTGCTAGCTTGCAACCTAACATGGTAATGAGAACAGCATAATAATATCACAACACCAACGCAAAAAATATATTCAAGCATTCAAATCCCAAATATTAGTTTAAGTAAAATAGAAAGCTAAGTCTATGCATGGATAACATTTCATATGAGATATATCTTCACTGTCAGGTCATCTTCAACATATTTTCTATTTCAAATAACTACTTTATTTGGAAGAAACGCTGTCAGTCATACAAAATTCCTGTACTTCTATACCAGTTGATAAGTTAAACAGATTAGACCCTTAGCAGTTTAAGAAATAAACCATAATATCTGAATATGAATATCTGAATATTTGCGCTTTTAATTAAGGCTAATTAAGGCCTACTTTGGTTCGATGTGAGCCAAGAGGGTGTCGTCCATCCACTCCGTGCACTGGAGGATGGTGTCAGGGTCGTAAGGCGGCGGGTACACGACCTCGTCAATCTCTTCTCGGTCACAGTTACTGAAGCATGTAGACACGTAGACCAGGGCCTTAAAAGAGAACAGCACAGTACATACATTGACCACCATCTAATCCAACTCAAAAACCTTCTCGCGGTTTGGTGGGTGAGCAGGGGAGTTTAGGTATTGTAGGTAATCCCTGAAAAAAATGACGAGCCCTGGCTCCATCTCGTGCAGACTACACGGGACATGTTCGTAACGCTACTCTGTCAGGTACTCGATTCCAGAAACACCTGGTCATCTGGTTGAAAGGGTGTCCGGGAGTAAGCTTACAGATGTGTAGTAGACAAGACTCGAGAGAGCCGCGACGGTTACTCTTCCAACGTAACTGGAGTGGCCCAGCGGACAAAAGCACTAGGGGGGGGGGGGGGGGTGGGGGTGTTAGCCCCATCTTCCTCTGGAAATCAGTCTAACTGGGGGACACCCCAGGAGGGCAGAGCCTGAAAAGGTGGGGCTTGGAAAACCCAATCTGGAAGGGGACGCAGCGGCCGGCGCTTGAGGTGTCGACTCTGGTAGCTACGGGCAAACCGTCGATCCATGGCTATCAAGAGTCTAGCCAGAGTTAGTATTCGAGCAGAGTCCCGTCAGGGGGTGGATAAAGGATGTTAAAGGCTAACGCCTAGGTACATCCTCCACTAAAAACCAATAAGAAGAAGAAGTACATACATTGTGTTATTTAGTTGCATTTCATTGAGCTAACAGCATTCTAGTCTTACACACCCATTCATAGTGATTGTATACTAAACACTGGATCATACTATTATTTAATCGATTGTGTAATTCGATTCTTGTAGGCCTTGCGCTCTATGGCAGTATACATACCTAAATTACAGGCTTATTTCTATTCCGTAATGAAACCAAATGTTTAATTTGTCTCACATGTATACAAATTGTTGTTCTCTTTTCTTTGTGCTTTATTCGTTAATTAACATACTGTAAGGAAACATGGTGGCAAGCGGTAAAAAGGTCAAGGCATTGTAGTATTCAGGTCTAGTATGTTTATAAGGCTGGGAGAACAGCCTAAGATGGCGTCAAGCTGATACCACATAACTTTATGTGCTCAATAAAACTTTATAATAAATACCTCTAGCTTATATTGTTTTTGTGTTACGTGACTTGTACCCACATGATCCAAATATGACATGGTACTGAGAAGTAGACCGTGATAAAAACGTCCTAGAATAGATCAGATAGATTAAAGGGCCGTTCACCTCTTTACCAAGTTATTCTTAAAACCAAGTACAAACATAAAAATTAAGTTCATTGTGTATATTTCCAGACCTACGTCAAATAGTGGTCTTTAAATTCATCGGCGAACTTCGGGTCAGTGACGTCACTGGTACGGAGCTGGCGAGGTGTTGCAACACAGCACAGCTACTGGGCAAGTAACGCGAGGCAGGTCCCGGTCTATCGGTCGAGATAGTCTGTTCTACTGAAAACAAAGCGGTAGGTCTGCGATCATCTGGTTAACAATACGTTACAGTTAAACCAACACTTGTTTTGAAACACATACTTTATTGTCGTCAATTTAAAGGGATCGTCACCTCTTATGTAAAGTGTACCCAGACGTCTATTTACCAAAGTAGACTCCATTTACAACAAATTCTTTCTCGAAAATAATCATAATCACCATACATTAATTGTTAAATATGTAATGAAATTGACTATGTTTTCGCCACTTGGCTGTACTGACAACACGCACGACACGGCTTTGGCTTCGGAGTCGAGTAGCCAGTGTCGCGGCGAACTGAGTCATCGTATTGGACATTTAAAGATGCTTGGCGAGGGGGGATATGACATGTAGTCAAGTATGGCATACTCGCTTCAAATTAGGTTGAAATAAAAACGCATGCCATGTGTTATTCGGCTCAAGTGTCAAGTGTAGAGGTGTTTACGAAGTTATGTCGTTTTGACAATCGACTTGATAAGCGCACAGCGCACTTGCTGTATACACATTCAAAACACCGTACACCTAGCCGAAATATATATTTACTGCTGATGCCTGTACGTCATTTGTTCATCCTTTTGTAGAATATGCTGTTGATGTGGATTTTTAAATCTTTGTTTGTGTTTGGAATGGTTCTTCTAATTAATCTATATACCATAAGATATATTATGAGTGGGGTGTGCCTGCATACTCGAACGATATAAACAAAAAGCGATAAGCTAATGGGACTAAGAAGGAAGAGAATAAACATTAAACACTGCCCAGAAACCTTACGCAGACCTCTTCACATCAGTTGGACACGTGCACTCGTTTCGATCAATCGTTCATGATGACATTGAGGAGTGGTGTAATAGGTGCAAAAAAATAAGAATGTTTATTATACGTTACAGGGCAAGCGAATTCTTTTCAGTATTGTTCGTGTAGAGTTTGTACCCCAAAGTGTCAAATTTCAACGACAAAGAGTCAAATTGTTGCGACGAGAGTGACTTTATAAGTGAATTGCTTGAACGTAAGTCGGCGCAGTGTATAATAACTAAGCATATAGTAGTTTTGGGCAGATGATAGTTTTCAAAGATGTTCTCATAATTTTACGCCACGAAAAGCTTTGGAAAAAACATCCATCAGTACAATAGAGAAACATTGATGTCTGGCGTAATAAAGTAAGCATAACTCCCCATTGTTTATGTCTACAATTAGTCAATTACGAACAGAAACTGATCTAACAGGCAACATAGATTTGTTATTCATTCTGTATACACAAGTGTGGTCATAAGGCGGCTTTAAATAATAAATATACAGAGTATTCCATGAGAAAATAAAATAAAATGCCGCTTGGGATAATGATACATTGTTAATCGGTTTTCGGATAGATGTAGTACATGCATAACGCCGAGAGTTATTCGGGAGGTCCGCGGTCGATCCTCACCCCTGGCAATCCTGACATTTACATGATTACGGAAACTGCTGTTAGCCCATAGCGTTTGGAATTACTTTAATCATGTAATTTCACTTATTGTGGAAGAATAATTGAATTTTTTAAATGCTATAACCAAATCGCTTTTATTTTTTTAAAGTGCAAGTAATTCTGTATCATGTGTGTGTGTGTGTTTGTGTGTGTGAGAATCGCTATCGCGTGTATTATGTTGTTGTATAGGCAATACTTATTCAACTCCACTATTAGGCCTACCTGTCATGATTGGCAACATATAACTTTATAAGAACATGCCAATATAATATTCATTCCATTTAAAATAACGACAACAACGTATGTGTTTAAAAAACAGGTGTTGGTCTAACTGTAACGTATTTTTAATCAGATGATCGCAGGCATTCCGCTTTGTTTTCAGTAGAACAGACTATCTCGATAGATAGACCGGGACCTGCCTCACGCGTTACTCGCCGCTAGTAGCTGTGCTGTGTTGCAACACCTCGCCAGCTTCGGGTCAGTGACGTCACTGACCCGAAGCGCGCCGATGAATTTAAAGACCCCTATTGACGTAGGTCTGGAAATATACACAATGAACTTAATTTTATGTTCGTACTTGGTCTTAAGAATAACTTGTTAAAGAGGTGAACGGGTCCTTTAATGGAATAATTATTATATCGGCACGTTCTTATAAAGTATGTTGCCAATCATGACAAGTATGCCTATCCGTGGAGTTGAATAAGTATTGCCTATACAACAACATAGTACACGCGATAGCGATTTACACACACAAAAACACACACACACACACATGTATCAACATCTCGATGCAGTTATGTAACTTAATATTTATTACCTAGTTAATGCATTTTATAAATAATTCATGAAAATTTTCTTGAAATGTATCCTAAAAATGATTTTTTCTTTGAAAATTTTGAAAAAAAAGTTTTGACAGCTCCAATATTTGTTGTTGGTTCAAATTATCGAATTCATACATAGCAATTTACATTTTATCACAAGAAACAAACGCTGAATCTTGTTTTGCCAACAGTTTGTGCGTATCGTGTTGCGCTATCATGTTATTAGCATTTTTGTGAGATTATTGGTCATTCATAACCTCAAAAACCCTCGCGCGGGAGAATCGATCTCCCTAGATTTACATTGGATAGTCTTCTAAGACCTACCTAGACATACCGTAGGCATAGGACTAAGGGCTTATATTGAAGTAAAAGCATAGTCTCAGGTCTACCCTAGATATAGGACCACCATAGACTTGGGTCTACATTAATTTTATCGTAGGGCCTAGGCTACTTAGAGTTACCATACAGCAATAGACCTAGGGCTACCCTATTTTTATTATAATATATAATAATAATATTTTATTTTATTATTATATTATTATTATTATTATTATTATTTTTATTATTATTATTATTATTTATTTTATTTTATTTAATATTTTATTTAAGCACATTTCCATTGTATCTTCATCAGTAATTTAATGTTTATGCTAAGTTCAAAGAGGGTGGGAAATAATTATCCCAAAGAAAAGTACTAAAAGTCAGAAATGTCTTTGTCCTAAAAGGGCACTGGGTGAATAATTTCCCACCCAAATTTACCCTGTTCTGGTTTTCAAAAAATAAAAAAAAATTGTTTTTGTCATTTTGAACAGTAGTCAACACGCATACCAAATTTCGAGTTAAAATTCAAAGTGCAAGACTTATGTCACTTGAAGGGTTAACCTCTTAAGCGCGAGTTACAGAAGGTACAAGAGACAGAAGACATATCTTCCTTGGAAGAACCTACTAGCTGGAGAACACCCATGGTAGTTGTCCCACAGGGAGTTCGCATCTTTGTTCACCTCACATGATGTAACCAGATCTTAAAATGAGCATTGTTTCCGATTCCTGGAGTTGAAGAGATGCTTTCTAAACTCTCAGGTGCACCATATTTTTTCTAAACTAAAATATTATATAAGACTAATTAAAACCCACAGTCCAGGCTTATCACAACATTTATGACTCGATTTCGTACGTTTATTTTCATCAGAATTTCTTTGGATCTACCTCAGTTAAAAAAGTAATAGGGTCCAAGTCCAGAGGACTACTACTTAACAAATCGTTGCTGAAGGCGTTCTTAATTGCCAAAATTTGTGTAATGTCCTCACCTTTAGGCCCTTCATCTTGCGGCATA
The DNA here is from genome assembly GCA_024449915.1 of Sweltsa coloradensis. Classification (NCBI taxonomy): domain Eukaryota; kingdom Metazoa; phylum Arthropoda; class Insecta; order Plecoptera; family Chloroperlidae; genus Sweltsa; species Sweltsa coloradensis. The sequence goes on from JAMZAV010002532.1 coordinate 46,337, forward strand.
GCTGCATCACGCGCTTGGTCCCGACCAGGTTGATATCCACTGCCACCTTGAGCGGCTCGTTGAAGTTGACAGTGGCTGCAGAGTGGAACACCACAGACACAGTCTCGACTAACAAGCTTAGATCCGACTGACAGATTCCCATTTCAGGTAGAACTATATCTCCGAAGATGGGTATGACCTTTTTCAGAGCAGCAGGGTTCTCTTTCCTGAGTAGGCCAAATAGCTTGAAATAAACGAAAATACAATAAAATGACAACTATATAAATTTTTAGTGTTTAGTACAAAGTCAAAACTATTCGGTAACATTTGTTAATCAAATCAATACATATTTACTTTTAGTGCCCACAATCATGTCTTATAGAAAACTTGCAGCTTTTTGCTCCAGAAGGTGGAAGGCAAAGAGTATTTGCGAAGATTTGGAAAGTTTTAGGCTGTGGTAAGACAGAAAGAAGTGTAATAAAGTGTTAAGGGGCAGATTCAGGGTAAGGGAAGAAAAACTGAGATTGTTAAGCACTTAGGTCAAGATGTCTTGTGTGTATATTTTAAATCAAAAATTCATTTAAAAAAAATAGTTTCTAGAAACAAATCTGTTTTACGTTTCTTATTGCAATCTATTCAAATTGAGGATAGGTCTTAAAATTTTTCGAAAGAACATTGCCAGTCCAACCGGCAACCGCCTTCAGAACACTAACGAGTGTAGAACATTATCATATCATACCTCACAGTTTGTGAGTTGAGTCAGCCTCTGTGCCACGTCTTGACCTCTCTTGGGTCTCATCAGCAGGTAGATGACCTTGATCCCTGGGCAGCTCCGAAGAAGTTTCTCGACTAGTACCTTCCCCAAGAACCCGGTCCCTCCGGTGATGAACACAGCCCTCTCGGAGAAGAACTCGCCGACCGGGACGTAGGGGTCGGTGGCCACGTCACCCTCGTTGTAAGGGACGGTACCAGCCTTGACCGACATCGCGCAGGAACTCTGGTGACATGCATGGAAGCACAATGTGATCAACTAAACGTGTTTAACTTTACCACTATTGCGCCAACCCTTTCAGACCTGACTTCTCAGACACTCCGCCGTCTGCAATAATTCATATCGTGTTTGTTGTTATATGGCGTATATAATATATACGCAAACTTTTGATAGAAAAAGGGTTTAAACTTATAATGGGCGTTTCGATGCAGTATCATGCATCCTAAAGTCGATCATGACATAGGACTTGGTATTTGACGTTTCATTAATTTTAATAGAGAAAAACCAAACGATGGAGTTGGTTCGAGCGTTAAGCTCTTGACTCTCATTCAGGTGGTACAGCACTCAAATCTCGTGGAGAACGGCAATCTGGACTTAAGTTTTTTTTCGAGGTTTTCCTCAACCGTTAGGGTGAATGCAAGGAATCGAGTCCACTTAAACAGCCCTAGGACATCCCTCACAATTATCCTAGCTCCAATATATCTGGTTCGATTCTTGAAGAGGGGCATGTATTGCAGCTAGGGCAGGTTTTACAAGAAAATACCCATATAACGTAATATTTAGCGTCGGTCGATAACGGCTGATGTAAGTAAAGCAAAAATGTCTCTTGAAACACTATCGGGATTATTTTAGTTGATAAGTGCCCTACAAGTAAGCTTTTGGCACCTGCAAACCTTTATTCAGATATTATTAACCAAAGCCTGCTGGCTTTTTACGAATCTATTATTGTTAATTTTTAAGTTTTAGTTAATTGTAACTTGTCTTTCGAGATATTTCTCCGCGTCTTTGAGTTCCCTGAGAAAGACCGAGGTATGTACCCTACCTGAACATTCGCCAAAAGCGCATCTGGCATGCTCACAGAATCACATTAATAAGTATACCCGATAGCACGTACGAAGGCGATTTCTTGTAGATATCGAGTCATGACGGTTAATACACCCTTATACCAAACGAACGAAACATAAGTCATCGGTTATTGGCTTTTGCGCACGTCCTTGAGCGAGTCGGCAGGTAAAGGTGCGTGGCCGGCAAGGTTGTTGAGATTTTACCCCTGTAAATGTTGGGAATAGTTTTTTAGTAATCTAGTTTTCAAATGTACCGCCATTAGGGACTATCAATTTTCAACTCCCTGCCTTCTAAGCAACTTTATCCTGTATGCACTGTTTCATAATAATAAAACCTCACTTCGTTTATAATCAGAAGACTCAGTCTTTATTAATTTCCAAAGTGTTTAAATCCAATGTAATCTACCGAGCCTTAGTACTTTAGGCTCCAAAATCCCACAGGTTTTGGACCCAGGACTACGCCAAGGATAAAACAAGTGTGTATGACTGGAACGGAATGCTGAATTCTTCATGAAGTAAAAGGTGTCGGACCTCAAAACTGGCGCGACCTCGTGGAGAACTTGTGCAAGTCTTTTCGTATCGTGTGTAGAACCCCAATTAGTCATGGCTTCAGACTCAGGATCAGGTCACCACCAGATCAAGAGGCTTCAGGGCAGTTCAAATTGCGAAAGTTGGGTCAGGGACGTCGAGATGTACTTGATCGATCTCGACATGTGGTAATTTGACAAGGAGGAGAAGCTGGCGAACAGAGGTATAGAAAAAGGAGCTTTTCCAGACCGATTGAAAGTTGACAAAATCATACCTGTATATAAAAAGAAAGGGTTCAAACAAGATGCAGTAAATCATCGTCCCAACTCACTACTTCCGGTATTCTATATCCCAGAAAAAAAATAGTTATTAACATCACTCAGTTTCTAGAAAAAACACAACATTTTATCAGAAAGGCAAAATGGTTTTCGTAACAATCGCTCAACTAGTGATGGTTTTAGTAATTCTTTTTAATCTGTAGCCGATGCATTGGATAAAAAAGAAAACCCATTTGGTATTTTCTGTGATTTATCAAGTGCATTCGACAGCGTTGATCGCAAAAATCCTACTTACCAAACTAGAATTTTATTGAATTCTTGGCATTCCCCTGAATCTAATACCGTCACACTTTACAAATAGAACACAATGCACTGAAGTCACCTTCAATGTGAGTAACCAGGTATTTACCCATCTCTCTAAGCCCTCTTTTATATTTATTGAAGTTTCGCAAGGATCTATAATAGTACCTCTATCTTTCCTTGTGTGTGTCAATGACTTCCCACATCAGTAGAAAATGTAGTGTTATTTGCAGATGATATAAAACCATACTAATTGTCAAAGGAACCTCTACTCTACCTAAATTAATCAGCAATGCTGAAAATTCTTAAACGGAAGGTAACTTTGGTTAAAAAACAATAAACCAGTTTTTAAGGGCAAGGATCACCATCAATATTTAAACCACACGAAATAACCTTATTTTAGTAATATCTCTCAAACCGTTACATAAAATCGATAAAAGGGTTACTAGGTCTCATGTAATTTCGTGAGAACTACGCGTGAAAAGTGATTCAAATATTGTTATCAGTAGCGTTTTTAAATTATTGTATACATTAAATTTATTTAAACTTTGATTCAAATAATGGACGAGTAGTCTAACTCCGCCCCCTGACGTCACGACTCAAACATGTGCTCAAAGATGGCCGTACTGTGGGACGATTTTAACTGACAGCCTTACTGTACCACACTAAAGACTGGATTGCTGGATTGAAATGGTTCAATATTGTGTTGTTAGCTAAAATAGGAGGGGTGTTTTTACACTCGTTTCACAGGTTATCAAGTTAAGAAATAAGACGTGGGAAGTTAAAATCAGATAGACAAGAAATGTTTTACGAAAACATGTGACACCATGCTTGTAGGCCTATAATGTTCTTTGCATTTCGTGGATTCCGATTACAAGCAAATTCCTCATGGCAAACTTAAGTGTTTGCGAGATGGAGCCCTGCCCATGTGTTTACCCATTTTTTTATTTCCCGGACTGGCCAACTATTTTCATTCTAAACTTAATGCTTGTAGTAGGCAGGCTAATGAGTAGATCTGTTTGACGAGGCCTTATAATTCTGCACAAGAGAGAGGCCTAAGCACTACACAGGCTACTTTTGTTTAGGTGTAGGGCCTAGACCTAGCTAAAATAGAATAGAATGTTGCTTTATTTCCGTAGTGCATACATAGTTAGTTTTATGTTTACATAACACAGTTGACCCCTAAGATAATAAAAGTAGGCCTACATCTAGGAGTTAGGGTAGGCCTATATGGAAAGGAAAATAACACCTAGGCCTAGCCTCTGCTTATTGGTAGGTTAAAACTAACAGTATAGCCTTGATTTTGTAAAGCTTCCAAGGTGAAAGGCCTAAACTGTGTATAAACTATAAAGAGGGGTACATTTCTAGGCCTAAATCTTCGTCGTGTAGGCCTAGGATTAGAACCAAGGCCTCCGCCTACCCCTAGAGTTAAACCCAGGCCTACTTTTTACGATATGATCTTGTGAACTGAGGAATAATAAATTATGTTGGCCTAAACCTGAGACTAAACTTTAAAAAATGCTTTCTAGAGTAAAGGCTTTGGGTTTATAATCATTCTAAACCCAAAGGTATAGGGACTATGATGACCACCGTTTTCCGAAGTCCACACCATAACATAGGACAATACAACAGCCTTCCCTAAAAAGCAGCTGGCTTCCTTCTTGATCTACATAGTCTTTGGCTAAGCCCATTCTAAAAAATAACATATTTTTCAAGGATTTTTTCCACCCGTACGGGCGTAAAAACACGTTGAAGTCCATTGCGCCAACCACACTAGGTTGCAGCTTGTCCCACAGTTCGCGGCGCTATCTGTTGGATTTTTCGGAACTTAACTAGCTAAGCCCCGCCTTTGACTAGTTGTCCATTATTGTTTGCAATATTTGTAAAAGGTTTTATGCCAGATATAGTTTTAACTAAACCACATGGGACTTAGTATCCACTTTTCGTTTTGTGTAGCCTTATGAGAGTTATTACTTTAATGCAGAAAAAACAAATTTCCTCCAACTCTTAACCATCCAATCAACCAAAACATATAAAGCGAATCACAGAATTATCAAACAATTCTGACGGCAAAACCCTTAAATTAGCTCAATACATCGTGCAACGCCTAATTGCCGGTGCTCAGGGCAGGTGGTGGTTGGTAGAGTGGGGCGTGGGATTGGGGTTCACAAAATTCATAAATTATAAATGTGATTCAAATAAATAAATAGGGCGCCACTTTGTTTAGTCAATCATTACCCACCATCTCACGGCTGATACAAACAAAGAAAGATGAGCCGGAGGGTTTAGTCATGATAAAGCACAGGGGCAACCCACCACGTTGTCCTCTGATTGACCCTGATATAATGCTAAAGGGTAATGATATAATATGATACATGAAAATATCCAGGGATACAGAAATTGTTCCAGAACCTTACAGCCTTAAATTAACACAAAAGCAAACATATGTTTCCTTAATTAGGGCTTAACTGCCTTGAGGTTATGTGCAATATAATTTCCTTGCAATAGTTGATGACTAATTATAGCAATACCTTGCATAAGAAAATGAGTAATTATAACCATAACCTAGAAAACTGAAAATCAATAGAAAGCAACTTCATCGTTCCTTAAATTAAGACTCAAATGTCTTGAGTTTATGAACCATATTCTGTTCTATAATGTCCTAAATCATGCCAGACTACGACGTACGTCAATTTATAATCAACTATGATTCCGTGTCCACGCCGCAAAATCGAAGGTAGGCGCGAAGCACAAAGAATTATGACCAAAACACTAGAGAATATCAGTTCATACGATACCAAAATTGCAGTCCTGGGTTGACAGGGGTGTCCAAAACTCTTGGGCCCCCCCCAACACAGTGAGGGTACAGTGAGGGTAGCTGATGATTGGCAATTGTAACTGCCAGAATTCCAGGGGGGCCTGCTACGTCCTTCGGTTGAGTTACTTCTTAATATTTCCAGCTTTTAAGAATTCTTCTTAAACATATGCTGACTGGATAGGAAGGCTCGCACACGCGACACTGTCTTCATCCAATAAGAGGCGTAAATTACCATGTAAAGTTCAACCACTAAACAATGCACTTTTGTTAGGTATTACAAAACTGAACCTGCTTACAGCAGAGGACCAGACGTCCACCCTAGACCGTTGACTAGCTACAAGTGATCGTCTCTCAATGCACTCTGAGCTCAATGCCTTCAACTAAGGTCACAATCACTAGCCTATTATACAATGTACATGAGTCAAACTCCGAGTTGAGTTGTATGGATTTATACATACATAAACAAGGTCAGGTGATAAGGTAGGGTTATTATGGAAGTGTGGAATGTGAGGGAAGAGATAGTCATGGGTGTATGAGTCATAGTGGAGTGGGGAGCATGAGCATGGCTATGAAATAATATTGTGGTTGTGATGAGTTGTCAACAAACTTGTTACACTCCCTCCTTCCTTGGGCGAATTAGACCTCGTCTAATTAGAATCTTGTTGATTATCTTCGACTTCTTTTAAATCCTTAACGTGCCATCTTCCGATAGACTTCCCATTCTCGTTTTCTAATTCGTACACTAACGATGATAACTTTTTGCGGACAGCGAAGGGGCCGATATATTTAGGTGCAAGTTAAAGGGGTATTTAACCGCTAAACTCCAAAAATATATTTCATTCAGGCTAAATAGTAATGAATTTAGCAATTAACAGAAAAATTATTGGGGCCACCATGACCTCCCAAAAAATTGTCAAACATGACATTTTTCGAGCTAGGTCCCATCGGCAAAAATCTCCCATAAGAAATAACATGGGAACGATCTTTATGCCCCGTGACCTTGGAGGATTTTGATCCAAAAAAATTTTGGCCATTATTGACGTACTCGACAGCCTTTTCTGTAAATTCTCTATATTTTGTTTTGTAATTTGGGCAAGTAGTTCGGTCAAAATATGCTGATTACCAAGATGGGGTGTGATTTTGGAATGCATATTTTTGCGTGTTTGAGGGTATATTTGGGCACAGTTTCAAGACACGATGCTAAAAAGGGGCATTTTAGATTGGTACTATGCTCTAGTATCTATGTGGACCAAAAGAGAAGCAGGTTAAAGCCGATTTAGGAAATTTCCAAAAAACCAACTTTTGACAATTTCTGGATCAAAAAATAAAAAAAATCGTGTTAAATCACAGTTACAAGATATAATTTTTTAAACGGTCATTTAAGTGTAGTATTGTGCTATAGATCACGTGGTAAAAAATAATTTTTGGGGTTTTTAGCCCCTTTAACTACTGTAGTAGTTGACCGCATCCGACTGAGAGAAGGTTTTTCGACAAACCTTTTCGCCTTCTTCAAACTCCTTAGGCCTTCGTCGCAAATCATAATTTTTCTTATTTGACTCATAAGCCTTCTTGATCCTGGTAGTCACATCGTCATACACAGTCTGAAGTTGTTTTAACTTTCCTGCCATGGGCTCTCGCGATTTAAATGTTAACTCTGGCCTTGGACCGGGTACTCCGAAGGTTCGTCCAGAGAGGAAAATTTGTCGTCCAAAATTCAAGTAATTTGGTGTAAAGCTGGTGACTTCATGAGTTGCCGCACGTAGAGCATAACCTTACACATTCAAGTATTTGTCCCAGTGCCGGTGGCTGGTTGCTACATAACTGGCAATCATAGTCTTCATAACTCTATTAACTCTTTCGGTTGGATTAACCTGTGGCTGATAATGTGGATTGTATAGTGCTTTTGATTCGTACTTTTCCAGGAGCTCTCTAAATTCATGACTGGTGTACTGGGTCCCGTTATCGCATCGTACTAATTGTGGTGCACCGTACATGAGTATTACTTCTTCTAAGGTCTTACTACTGCTTTTGCTGTAGCCTGCCGTAAGGGAAAGATCAAGGTAAACTTCGTAAAGTAATCCGAGATGACTAGTAAGTACCGATTTTGTTTTGTTGATCTCGGGAATGGACCCATCAAGTCTGAAGATATCATTTGCCAAGGTTGACTAATACTTATGGCATTTCCCATTAGTCCTCCTGGTTTCCTCTGTTCCACTTTGTGTTGTGCACAGATACGGCATTGGCTCAAATACTGGTTGATATCACTCCTCATCTTTGGCCAATAATATTGATTTGACGCTCTTTTCCATGTTTTAAAACTTCCGAGGTGTCCTGCGGTAGGCACATCATGACATTCTTTCAGTACTTGCTTCCGTTTCTCCTTGGGAACCACTAACTTCCAAGTACTTCCATCGCTTATGTTGACCTTTCGGTTATCAAATAGCTTGTAAAGTTGAAGGCGCTCCACTCTCCAGGCAGGATACTTCTCTGGATTCTTTTGTACTTGATGCATTATATCAGTATACCATGTATCTGGGCTCTTCTCTGTTACGGTAATGAGATCAACTGGTTCAGGTAAATAGTTTACGGCCCTGGACAGCGTCGGGAACAACATGTTCAGATCCTTTACGGTGAACTACTGTTAAATCGTACTGCTGTAGTCTAATAGCCCATCTAGCTAACCTTCCAGTAGGGTCGCGTAGGTTATGAAGCCACAACAATGAGTGATGATCGGTGATGACGGTAAAGGTACTTCCTTCTAGGTAGGGTCGCATCTTTTCAATTGACCAGATAACTGCGAGACACTCCTTCTCAGTAACAGTAAAATTCCGTTCGGCCTTTGTCAGAGATCGGCTGTAGTAAGCGATAACTTTCTCACCATCGTCAAATTGTTGGGACAGAACACTACCTACTCCGTATGCTGAGGCATCTTTCTGTGCAATAAACGGTCGACTAAAATCAGGGCAAGTAAGAATAGGCGCACTAATGAGCAATTCCTTCACTGTACGGAAAGCATTCTCCGCCTCTACCGACCACTCCCACTTCTTATTTTTCTTGGTCAGCGAATGTAAAGGGGACATCTGAATAGCATAGGTAAGGATAAAGCGTCGATACCACGAAGTCATTCCAATAAATCTCTTCACGGCCTTGACGTTGGTTGGTGCGGGATAGTTCACTATTGCTTCTACTTTTGCAGGGTCGACGTGTAGACCAGATTGATTCACAACATATCCTAGGTATTGAAGCTCCTTTAGACAAAACTTGCATTTCTCTCGGTTAACAGTGAGACCAGCCCGTATAGAAGCTGAACTGGCCAGCACAATAAGCTAAGCACCAGAAGCGTCACAAGGTTTTTGACATTGGGGGAGACAAATCTAGCAGTAACTTATACCTCCCTCCATCCATTTACAATAACAATGAAGCAGCAAGTTTCTTCAGCAGATCAGCTGGTGATCCTGAACGCACTTTCTATAGCCCGTATAGTACACTGAGTTTAACAGAGGTGGTTCTAACCCGAGAGCTGAACTGACCAGCACAATAAGCTAAGCACCAGGAGCGTCACAAGATTTTTGACATTGGGGGAGACAAATCTAGCAGTACCTTATACCTCCCTCCATCCATTCACAATAACAATGAAGCAGCAAGTTTCTTCAGCAGATCAGCTGGTGATCCTAAACGCACTTTCTATAGCCCGTATAGTACACTGAGTGTGACAGAGGTGGTTTGAACCCGCGAGCTGAACTGGCCAGCACAATAAGCTAAGCACCAGGAGCGTCACAAGGTTTTTGACATTGGGGGAGACAAATCTAGCAGTACTTTATACCTCCCTCCATCCATTTACAATAACAATGAAGCAGCAAGTTTCTTCAGCAGATCAGCTGGTGATCCTGAACGCACTTTCTATAGCCCGTATAGTACACTGAGTTTAACAGAGGTGGTTTGAACCCGCGAGCTGAACTGACCAGCTCAATAAGCTAAGCACCAGGAGCGTCACAAGATTTTTGACAATGGGGGAGACAAATCTAGCAGTACCTTATACCTCCCTCCATCCATTCACAATAACAATGAAGCAGCAAGTTTCTTCAGCAGATCAGCTGGTGATCCTAACGCACTTTCTATAGCCCGTATAGTACACTGAGTTTAACAGAGGTGGTTCTAACCCGAGAGCTGAACTGGCCAGCACAATAAGCTAAGCACCAGGAGCGTCACAAGATTTTTGACATTGGGGGAGACAAATCTAGCAATAACTCATACCTCCCTCCATCCATTCACAATAACAATGAAGCAGCAAGTTTCTTCAGCAGATCAGCTGGTGATCCTAAACGCACTTTCTATAGCCCGTATAGTACACTGAGTTTGACAGAGGTGGTTTGAACCCGCGAGCTGAACTGACCAGCTCAATAAGCTAAGCACCAGGAGCGTCACAAGGTTTTTGACATTGGGGGAGACAAATCTAGCAGTACTTATACCTCCCTCCATCCATTCACAATAACAATGAAGCAGCAAGTTTCTTCAGCAGATCAGCTGGTGATCCTAAACGCACTTTCTATAGCCCGTATAGTACACTGAGTTTGACAGAGGTGGTTCTAACCCGAGAGCTGAACTGACCAGCTCAATAAGCTAAGCACCAGGAGCGTCACAAAGTTTTTGACATTGGGGGAGACAAATCTAGCAGTACTTTATACCTCCCTCCATCCATTCACAATAACAATGAAGCAGCAAGTTTCTTCAGCAGATCAGCTGGTGATCCTAAACGCACTTTCTTTAGCCCATATAGTACACTGAGTTTGACAGAGGTGGTTCTAACACGAGAGCTGAACTGACCAGCACAATAAGCTAAGCACCAGGAGCGTCACAAGATTTTTGACATTGGGGGAGACAAATCTAGCAGTATCTTATACCTCCCTCCATCCATTCACAATAACAATGAAGCAGCAAGTTTCTTCAGCAGATCAGCTGGTGATCCTGAACGCACTTTCTATAACCCGTAGTACACTGAGTTTGACAGAGGTGGTTCTAACCCGAGAGCTGAACTGACCAGCACAATAAGCTAAGCACCAGGAGCGCCACAAGGTTTTTGACATTGGGGGAGACAAATCTAGCAGTACTTTATACCTCCCTCCATCCATTCACAATAACAATGAAGCAGCAAGTTTCTTCAGCAGATCAGCTGGTGATCCTAAACGCACTTTCTATAGCCCGTATAGTACACTGAGTTTGACAGAGGTGGTTCTAACCCGAGAGTTGAACTGACCAGCTCAATAAGATAAGCACCAGGAGCGTCACAAGATTTTTGACATTGGGGGAGACAAATCTAGCAGTAACTTATACCTCCCTCCATCCATTCACAATAACAATGAAGCAGCAAGTTTCTTCAGCAGATCAGCTGGTGATCCTAAACGCACTTTCTATAGCCCGTATAGTACACTGAGTTTGACAGAGGTGGTTCTAACCCGAGAGCTGAACTGACCAGCACAATAAGCTAAGCACCAGGAGCGTCACAAGATTGTTGACATTGGGGGAGACAAATCTAGCAGTACCTTATACCTCCCTCCATCCATTCACAATAACAATGAAGCAGCAAGTTTCTCAGCAGATCAGTTGGTGATCCTAAACGCACTTTCTATAGCCCGTATAGTACACTGAGTTTAACAGAGGTGGTTCTAACCCGAGAGCTGAACTGACCAGCACAATAAGCTAAGCACCAGGAGCGTCACAAGATTGTTGACATTGGGGGAGACAAATCTAGCAGTACCTTATACCTCCCTCCATCCATTCACAATAACAATGAAGCAGCAAGTTTCTTCAGCAGATCAGTTGGTGATCCTAAACGCACTTTCTTTAGCCCATATAGTACACTGAGTTTGACAGAGGTGGTTTGAACCCGCGAGCTGAACTGACTAGCTCAATAAGCTAAGCACCAGGAGCCTCACAAGATTTTTGACATTGGGGGAGACAAATCTAGCAGTACCTTATACCTCCCTCCATCCATTCACAATAACAATGAAGCAGCAAGTTTTTTCAGCAGATCAGCTGGTGATCCTGAACGCACTTTCTATAACCCGTAGTACACTGAGTTTGACAGAGGTGGTTCTAACCCGAGAGCTGAACTGACCAGCACAATAAGCTAAGCACCAGGAGCGTCACAAGATTTTTGACATTGGGGGAGACAAATCTAGCAGTATCTTATACCTCCCTCCATCCATTCACAATAACAATGAAGCAGCAAGTTTCTTCAGCAGATCAGCTGGTGATCCTGAATGCACTTTCTATAACCCATATAGTACACTGAGTTTGACAGAGGTGGTTCTAACCCGAGAGCTGAACTGACCAGCACAATAAGCTAAGCACCTGGAGTGTCACAAGATTGTTGACATTGGGGGAGACAAATCTAGCAGTACCTTATACCTCCCTCCATCCATTCACAATAACAATGAAGCAGCAAGTTTCTTCAGCAGATCAGCTGGTGATCCTGAACGCACTTTCTATAACCCGTAGTACACTGAGTGTGACAGAGGTGGTTCTAACCCGAGAGCTGAACTGGCCAGCACAATAAGCTAAGCACCAGGAGCGTCACAAGATTGTTGACATTGGGGGAGACAAATCTAGCAGTACCTTATACCTCCCTCCATCCATTCACAATAACAATGAAGCAGCAAGTTTCTTCAGCAGATCAGCTGGTGATCCTGAACGCACTTTCTATAGCCCGTATAGTACACTGAGTTTGACAGAGGTTGTTCTAACCCGAGAGCTGAACTGACCAGCTCAATAAGCTAAGCACAAGGAGCGTCACAAGATTTTTGACATTGGGGGAGACAAATCTAGCAGTAACTCATACCTCCCTCCATCCATTCACAATAACAATGAAGCAGCAAGTTTCTTCAGCAGATCAGCTGGTGATCCTGAACGCACTTTCTATAGCCCGTATAGTACACTGAGTTTGACAGAGGTGGTTCTAACCCGAGAGCTGAACTGACCAGCACAATAAGCTAAGCACCAGGAGCGTCACAAGATTTTGACATTGGGGCAGACAAATCTAGCAGTATCTTATACCTCCCTCCATCCATTCACAATAACAATGAAGCAGCAAGTTTCTTCAGCAGATCAGCTGGTGATCCTGAACGCACTTTCTATAGCCCGTATAGTACACTGAGTTTGACAGAGGTGGTTCTAACCCGAGAGCTGAACTGACTAGCACAATAAGCTAAGCACCAGGAGCGTCAAAAGATTTTTGACATTGGGGGAGACAAATCTAGCAGTATCTTATACCTCCCTCCATCCATTCACAATAACAATGAGCAGCAAGTTTCTTCAGCAGATCAGCTGGTGATCCTGAACGCACTTTCTATAGCCCGTATAGTACACTGAGTTTGACAGAGGTTGTTCTAACCCGAGAGCTGAACTGGCCAGCTCAAAAAGCTAAGCATAAGGAGCGTCACAAGATTTTTGACATTGGGGGAGATAAATCTAGCAGTAACTCATACCTCCCTCCATCCATTCACAATAACAATGAAGCAGCAAGTTTCTTCAGCAGATCAGCTGGTGATCCTGAACGCACTTTCTATAACCCGTAGTACACTGAGTTTGACAGAGGTGGTTCTAACCCGAGAGCTGAACTGACCAGCACAATAAGCTAAGCACCAGGAGCGCCACAAAGTTTTTGACATTGGGGGAGACAAATCTAGCAGTACTTTATACCTCCCTCCATCCATTCACAATAACAATGAAGCAGCAAGTTTCTTCAGCAGATCAGCTGGTGATCCTAAACGCACTTTCTTTAGCCCATATAGTACACTGAGTTTGACAGAGGTGGTTTAACCCGAGAGTTGAACTGACCAGCTCAATAAGATAAGCACCAGGAGCGTCACAAGATTTTTGACATTGGGGGAGACAAATCTAGCAGTAACTTATACCTCCCTCCATCCATTCACAATAACAATGAAGCAGCAAGTTTCTTCAGTAGATCAGCTGGTGATCCTAATCGCACTTTCTATAGCCCGTATAGTACACTGAGTTTGACGGAGGTGGGTCTAACCCGAGAGCTGAACTGACCAGCTCAAATAGCTAAGCACCAGGAGCGTCACAAGATTGTTGACATTGGGGGAGACAAATCTAGCAGTACCTTATACCTCCCTCCATCCATTCACAATAACAATGAAGCAGCAAGTTTCTTCAGCAGATCAGCTGGTGATCCTGAACGCACTTTCTATAGCCCATATAGTACACTGAGTTTGACAGAGGTGGTTCTAACCCGAGAGCTGAACTGACCAGCACAATAAGCTAAGCACCAGGAGCGTCACAAGATTGTTGACATTGGGGGAGACAAATCTAGCAGTAACTCATACCTCCCTCCATCCATTCACAATAACAATGAAGCAGCAAGTTTCTTCAGCAGATCAGCTGGTGATCCTGAACGCACTTTCTATAACCCGTAGTACACTGAGTTTGACAGAGGTGGTTCTAACCCGAGAGCTGAACTGACCAGCTCAATAAGCTAAGCACCTGGAGTGTCACAAGATTGTTGACATTGGGGGAGACAAATCTAGCAGTAACTCATACCTCCCTCCATCCATTCACAATAACAATGAAGCAGCAAGTTTCTTCAGCAGATCAGCTGGTGATCCTGAACGCACTTTCTATAGCCCGTATAGTACACTGAGTTTGACAGAGGTGGTTCTAACCCGAGAGCTGAACTGACCAGCTCAATAAGCTAAGCACCATGAGCGTCACAAGATTGTTGACATTGGGGGAGACAAATCTAGCAGTAACTCATACCTCCCTCCATCCATTCACAATAACAATGAAGCAGCAAGTTTCTTCAGCAGATCAGCTGGTGATCCTAAACGCACTTTCTATAGCCCGTATAGTACACTGAGTTTGACAGAGGTGGTTCTGAACCCGAGAGCTGAACTGACCAGCACAACAAGCTAAGCACCAGGAGCGTCACAAGATTTTTGACATTAGGGGAGACAAATCTAGCAGTAACTCATACCTCCCTCCATCCATTCACAATAACAATGAAGCAGCAAGTTTCTTCAGCAGATCAGCTGGTGATCCTAAACGCACTTTCTATAGCCCGTATAGTACACTGAGTTTGACAGAGGTGGTTCTAACCCGAGAGCTGAACTGACCAGCACAATAAGCTAAGCACCAGGAGCGCCACAAGATTGTTGACATTGGGGGAGACAAATCTAGCAGTACCTTATACCTCCCTCCATCCATTCACAATAACAATGACGCAGCAAGTTTCTTCAGCAGATCAGCTGGTGATCCTGAATGCACTTTCTATAACCCATATAGTACACTGAGTTTGACAGAGGTTGTTCTAACCCGAGAGCTGAACTGGCCAGCACAATAAGCTAAGCACCAGGAGCGTCACAAGATTTTTGACATGGGGGAGCGCAAATCTAGCAGTGTAATTCCAGAAATTTGCAAGGGGGGGGGGCTGAGTGACATGTTTCGATTGATTGAATTTTGGGCGGGACTTTGAGGGGCTTGTAACCATAATTGTTTTTCAAGTACCAAGTACTTTGAAGGAAATCAGTGAGTTTTAGAGCAGCTTTGAAAACTATTCATTACTGTTGTGTGAAGTCCCCCTTTGTCATGGCTCGGTCAATAAAAGTAAATTATTTACTTATTCACAATAAGGCAATTAAAACTTGTCGTAGGCTTTCACGGCCCGAGTCAATAATAAAACTTGGCTGTCGGGATACGCCGTGTACATAATGACAATCGACACGGCGTATCCCGACAGCCAAGTTTTATTAATAAGGCAATTGTTAATAATAAGATGAAAAGGTGTATGGATTAATTCTAAATTACTGGTGATGATGAATATAAACGATATGTGATGATGAATATAAACGATAATGTTTAATCTCGTGTTTTGAATAAAAAATTAATCAAAAATAAGTATTGTCAAATCACGAAATGCAAAGAAAGGCAAATACACGTTATGTTTTCCTTTTGTTACTGATTCTAAGTTCTAGATTATTTTAAGCTTTTATTAACTTCTGTAAGCATTAGTTGCAGGACTTAGGACCTGCAAACTTTTCAGAATCATAAGAATAATAGAGCGGGCCCAAAGAAAGAGAAACGATAGTTATAAGCTTCTATTTACTTATTTGTTAAAGTGCTTTATTTATTGGATGAGCGAAGCGATGATTCCATTTCACTACACTGGAAAAAAAAATCCGAAATGTTTTTTTTTCTTTCTTTTGGTATTTTTGTGTGTCTGTTAACACGATTCTGGCTAAACCGATAGTCCAATTGCAATGAAGTTTTCTGGAGACCTTTAAAATCTCTGAACTTAGAACTGCACGGTTAAAAAAATCGATCGATAAATTATTTCTCATGAAAATTGCAATTTTACTATTTTTTTCGATTTTCTTGGTTTTTTTCTGTATGTATTTTTGTGTGTTTGTTAACACGATTCCGGCTAAACCAATACTCCAATTACGATGAAATTTTCTGGAGACCTTCGAAATCTCAGAACTTAGAATTGACACGTTTTTGAGCGCAATCTAAAAATTATTTCTCATGAAAATCGCAATTTTACGTTTTTTTTCGATTTTAAAAAATTGTCTTCGACTTAAAACACCTACAAGATTTATTCGATTGTAATGATTTTTTTACAGAACCCTAATTTTATGAATTTATATATTCGTGTGAAATTTGAGCTTAATCTAAAAAAAAATCTCATGAAAAGCGCAATTTTTCGCTTTTTTCGGTTAAAAAAAATCGGCTTATAACACCTACAGGCTTTATCCGATTGAAATTATTTTTTCACAGAACCTATATTTTATGAATTTATATACTAGGAAGCTTCGCAAACGCTTTTTCAGGTGCGTTGTTGGATGAGCGTATGTTTTTTTAAACGAAAAAAGCGTAAAATTGCGATTTTCACAAGAAATTATTTTTCGATCGCGCTCAAATTTTACAACAGAATATAATTATATTAATAAAGTTAAGGTTCTGTGAAAAAATCATTACAATCGGAGTAAGCATGTAGGTGTTATTTGTCGAAGAATGTTTTAAAAATAAAAATAAATCGTAAAATTGTGATTTTCATAAGAAATAGTTTTTTGATTGCGCTCAAATTTCACACGAATATATTTATTCATAAAATAAGGGTTCTGTGAAAAATTCATTACAATCGAATAAAGAATGTAGGTGTTATAAGTCGAAGAATTTTTTTAAAAATCGAAACAAAAAACGTAAAATAGGGAATATTCCACTTAATATTTTATATTTTATTTTAATTCTTATTCATGTCTGAATAGTCACTGCACTTTTTTTTTATTTAAAAAAAAATGATTTTTGTGTAATTTAAACAAGAAGTAAATTGGACCCCCAGTTTGCGCGCCAAAAACGAGCGTGCGCCATCTTTGGACGGTACTACGTCATAACTGTGTTGAGTCAAGGCCAATTGGAAACCAAATGTACGTATATTTGTACATATTTTACATACAGACGGCGGTGCTCGCCCATTCGCTCAACACAAACAACTCCACAGGGATGTACATTTTCACCGTCTTTTGTTTTTCTTTTTTCGTATGTGACAGGAGATTTCGCGAGATCATTGTGATAAAGAATAACGAGCATTTTGTCTTGAATTTTTGCATAGCCTAGGACTATCATGGTATTCTTTATCTACAATAGGCTTTAATTAGTCATCAAAGTAAGGTTTTTGTGCGGGATGTGTGTCAGAACATGAACGTGCAGGCCTAGGGTTGGCAAGTTAAGCCTAGGGCTTGTCAAGTGAGTAATTTTAGTATTCACATACCAATGCCTATATCCTACAGGAACGATTGGCCTAGACTGTTGTATTATAAATAATTTTCTACGTCTAGGCCTAGACCTAGGACTGTTTCAGTTTTGTTTTTTGATTGCAATGTCAACTTTTCTCGTTTTCTGGCTAGGCGTTAAATGTAAAATGTCCGCCATCTGTTTACATTACTGTAGGCTACGCTAGGCGCTGCTTTGTTTAAAACACCGCCGTCTTGATGTATATCTCGATCCCAAGGTCTGCTGGATCTCCGCCTAGCGGAGGATCGTCTAACTCTCTAGGTTAGGTCGTCGCAGCAGCGAATTAGAAGCCATCTTGGTGCCTAATTCTAGAGCGGGAATGTAGTAACTAGTACTTTTTCACGCACTTTGCATACTAGTGAGTTAATTAACTAAAAAACTGGAGGTTGTCAACGAGGTTGAATACTATTTTAGTATCAGGATGAATGCTACTATAACCTCATATAGTGGTTATGTTTGGACAAGTCGTCGTCTTCCTTTAAAACGAGCATTTCCCGGGGTATAATATTTTTTCATACACTTCGCATACTAATGAGTTAATTACCTAAAAACTCGAGGTTGTTAACGAGGTTGAATACCATGATTGTAATAAGGGTGAATGCCACTAGAAATATTCGCAAACGCTTTTTCAGGCGCGTTGTTGGATGAGCGTAATTTTTTTAAAACAAAAAAGCGTAAAATTGCGATTTTCATAAGAAATAATTTTTCAATCACGCTTAAATTTCACACGAATGTATAAATTCATAAAATAAAGGTTCTGTGCAAAAATCATAACAATCGAATAAAGCATGTAGGTGTTATAAGTCGAAGAAATATTTTAAAAATTTAAAAAAATCGTAAAACTGCGATTTTCATAAGAAATAATTTTTCGATTGCGCTCAAAACCATGGCAGTTCTAAGTTCAGAGATTTCGAAGGCCTCCACAAAATTTCATCGCAATTGGAGTATTGGTTTAGCCGGAATCGTGTTAACAAACACACACAAATACAGAAAAAAACAAGGAAAAAAACATTCCGGATTTTTTCTCTCCAGTGTAGTGAAATGGAATCTTCGATCCGCTCGATACGCTCATCCAACTATAACGTTATAAAGTGGTTATGTTTGTACATATCGTCGTTATCGTTTAAAACGAGCATTTCTCGGCGACATAGTAATTTTTCACAAGCCACCTTGAAAGGATATACCGTCATTAACTAGTGTTTTTATGATTATGTGTAGACACTACTAGGAAGCTTCGCAAACGCTTTTTTGGCGCGTTGATGGATGAGCGTATTTTTTTTAACGAAAAAACGTTAAATTGCGATTTTCTTGAGAAATAATTTTTCGATTGCGCTCAAATTTCACATTAATATATTAATTCATAAAATTAATGTTCTGTGAAAAAATCATTACAATCGGATAGAGCATGTAGGTGTTATAAGCCGTAGATTTTTTTTTTAAACCGAAAAAAAGCGAAAAATTGCGATTTTCAAGAGGAATAATTTTCAGATTACGCTCAAATTTCACACGAATATATTAATTCAAAAAATTAAGTTTCTGTTAAAAAATCATTACAATCGAATAAAGCATGTAGGTGTTATAAGTCGAAAACAATTTTAAAAAATCAAAAACAATCGTAAAATTGCGATTTTAATGAGAAATAAGTTTTAGATTGCGCTCAAAAACGTGGCAGTTCTAAGTTCAGAAATTTCAAAGACCTCCAGAAAATTTCCTCGAAAATGAAGTATCGGTTTAGCCGGAATCGTGTTAACAAACACACAAAAATACAAACAGAAAAAATAAGAAAAACGAAAAAGAAAAAAAATTGCGATTTATATGAGAAAATCTTTTGATTGCGCTCAAAAACGTGGCAGTTTTAAGTCCAGAGATTTTGAAAGCCTCCAGTTAATTTCATCGAAATTGGAGTATCGGTTTAGCTGGAATCGTGTTAACAAACACAAAATACAAAAATACAAACAGAACAAAACAAGAAAATTTAAAAAATCGTCAAATTGCAATTTTCATGAGAAATAATTTTTCGATCGATATTTCGAACCGTGCAGTTCTAAGTTCAGAGATTTAAAAGGTCTCCAGAAAATGTCATCGCAATTGGAGTATCGGTTTAGTTGGAATCGTGTTAACAAACACACAAAAATACAAAAAAAAACATTCCGGATTTTTTCTCCAGTGTAGTGAAATGGAATCATCGCTTCGCTCGCTACGCTAACCCAATTATTATCACATGTGTTGCTTTGGGCACAAGGCATGTTGATGATAAATTATCAGAAACAGGCTTTTAGAAATAATTTTTTAAAATCGTAAGAAAAATTGCTCATGGATATACACATCACACTATAACATAAGGTATTTAAAATTATTTCATTTTATTAATTGCATTACAACAAACTACTAGCTTCATTATTATTGTGTTGTCAATTTTATTATCTCGAAATACGCGCGATTCTTTTCTGCCCTCTACATCGTCATTTTGTGGTCAAGTTTTAGGGCGCGCTAAGTAGATGTTCACTTTGATTTTTAAAATTCCCTCTATTTCTCGTGCATGTCACCAATATGGCTGCTATACATTGTGGAACGGGTTGCGACGACCTAACTTCGTGGCCACACGAGCGAGTTAGACGAGCCTCCGCCAGGTGGCGGAGATCTAGAGGACCTTGCTCGATCCTACTATAATACTATTCCAACATCTTTGGTCTGGATGTACGTTTATCCAGACGGTGTTGGATCAACACAGTTCTGACGTCACAGTCGTTTTTGCCGCTTTAAAAAAGTGCTGCTTTTAAAACGGCTATAAATCACTGGATTATTATTTCACGGAAAAACGAAGCACATATTTGTAATCGGGACGAAATACTTCTTCTAAAAAATCTATTAGTACAGTATTTGGCGGAAGTGGAATATTCCCTATTGCAATTTTAATTAGAAATGATTTTTTGATTGCGCTCAAAAACGTGGCAGTTCCAACTTAATAGATTTTGAAGGCCTCCAGAAATTTTCATTGCAATTGGAGTATTGGTTTAGCCTGAATCGTGTTAACAAACACACAAAAATATAAACAGAAAAAATAAGAATAACGAAAGAAAATCGTAAAATTGCGATTTTCATAAAAAATTATCTTTCGATTGCGCTCAAAAACGTGTCAGTTCTAAGTCCAGAGATTTTGAAGGCCTCCAGAAAATTTCATCGAAATTGGAGTTTCGGTTTAGCTGGAATAGTGTTTACAAACCCACAAAAATAACAAACAGAAAAAAAACAAGAAAATAAAAAAAACCGTAAAATTGCAATTTTAATGGAAAATAATTTTTTGATCGATTTTTGGCACGTGGCAGTTCTAAGTTCAGAGATTTCGAAGGTCTCCAGAAAATTTCATTGCAATTTGGAGTCTCGGTTTAGCCGAAATCGAGTTCGAACAGACACACAAAAATACAAAAGAAAGAAAAAAAATAAAGAAAAAAAACATTCCGAATTTTTTTCTCCAGTGTAGTGAAATGGAATCTTCGCTTCGCTCGCTACGCTCATCCAATAATGTGAAATTTGAGCGCAATCGAAAAATTATTTGTCATGAAAATCAAAGTTTCACTTTTTTTCGTTTAAAAAAAATACGCTCATCCAACACGCGCCTGAAAAAGCGTTTGCTAAGCTTTCTAGTAAATGTATATTATAGCACCGCCGTTCATGATTCAATTATTATTCTATCCACTCATAAGACTTTGTTACAAAATTCTGTATCTAAAAACGTATGAAAATAAAGTGCACTCTGTAAGTAGACATAGTACAAAATGTATACATGAAATACCTTCAATAAAATATTGATAAATTGTAATAATGCAATCAATGAAGGTTAATTCATTTATTGCCGTTATTAAATCATTATTAAACGAGTTAGCGAAGCGAATGAGGATTAGAATTCAAGAAATATGGCACTTCGGTGATTCTGTGTGTATCGGATCAGACCCTGGTTTTGCCCGGATCAGGTATCTGGTTACTAATTTACATAAATATTTCACTAGCTCATCAGCGAATACGATCTTCCAAGAAAAATAAAGAAATTACAAAATAAATTTTAATTGTTCAAAATTATTGGCCAATAAAAAATATCTTAATTGTATTAATTTAATTACCTGTAATCAAGATCTCCACCCTTGATGCTGCAAGATTTAACACTCTGCTCTGCCGTTCTCTCACTTCACCGGCAATAATGCTTATAAAAATAAAAAATTTGAGGAGGATTTTTAGTACAATTCTACATTGACAATTACTTCATTAAATTTTAACACACTCCAGTTCTCAATTGACAGTTGAACACAACAATTACATCTGAAAATTAAAACCCTGCCTACCGAGCTCGTTACTAAATAAGGTTAGAAGAACCATCGCATACCCCTCCAAAATGTGAAGTTACACATCCAATTTACGAAATCAATTAGTTATAATTATAATGCCCACGGCATGTACTCGACCGTCGGCAGTAGTTCGTCGTAATCCAACGGATATTGTGATGAAAGGGAGGACACTGTCTTGAAGTTGGGGTCAGATGGTAATCCACAATGGCTGGCGCACACGTAGTTGTTTCGTAACACTGGCAACACTGTCAATTGATTGTAAAGCACTGTTTTTATGGAACACAGTTTATGGATTGAAACACAGTTTATTGATATGAAGGTCCTTGATGACTTGAAGTTAACAGTTTAGAATATTTAGTACCGGTAAAATTAATTATATGATTGTCTATTGTTTCACTATTAATTAGTTTGTGGGAAAACTGATGATGAATCAAGACTGTCACTCACTGACTTTTGATTTATGTGTGTGAAAATAAAATGTTCCAGGATGTTAATTCTGCTAATAATTGTTAATTAAATGTTCGACGGTCTTACTGCTTTGACGTAACTTTATTACAAATAATATTCCACTGACGATGATGACACCATTATTCAATTACTGCTAAAACTGTTCTACTTTCCGACGCTCGGCACAAATATATTTAATATGTGATTATATTGACTAATCACTGACGACGATTTAATTAATGATGAAGCTCGGCACAATTATAATTAATATGTGATTATATTGACTAATCACTGACGACGATTTAATTAATGATGAAGCTCGGCACAAATATATTTAATAAACCAATCGACTTCCACTTGCGACGATTACTAATAACAATAATAATAATAATAATAACACTAGTTTCCCGACTCCATGCTGATGTGTGACATTCTGCGGTTGCCTCCTCCATCAGACCCCACCCGTGGACACAGCCACCAAACAACTCTCACGAGAACCACCCTGCTCTGCTCGAAAACACGGACATGGCCCCTCACGTACACTGGTGTAGCTTCTCATTTCTCCGAATCGAAGCAATTAAATAGTCCTACCGACTCAACTTGAAACCTCTGTTCCCCTGCTAAACGTACATGGACTTATGCCCTTTGTCACACTATCCTATTGACTCGACCCTTACTATTGACCAAAACAACTTTTAAAAATACTGCGTAGCGGCTACTCGGAACTGAGATTAAATCAGCCATCTAGGCCGGGTGAGCAATCAACCGTGAAATCGCAGCCGACTGGTAGTCGCTACCTAGTTCACCAAACCCGACATTTCTTACAAAATTTCAAGACATCTGTCTGCAACAAGATTAACTCCCATTCAAAACGTTCCTTGAAAAATAATTATTTGCTCTGCACTGCGTAGCTGTATTCGGATTTTGAAAGAAATCTACCTTCGAGATGTTTCTCTAACCTTGATCTATCCCGTGCTGTTCAACTTTGATTACAATTAACAGACAGCCTTTGCAATGTGCATGCAGAGACTTGGTCAGAAGATGTTTTTCGCATTAGTTTTTATGCTAGGCCGTTGAAAAAATTCAACAACCTACAACTTTGAACGATCTAGGTTATAAAAACAGAATATTTAAAAAAAGTGATGGGAACCAAAGAAAAAAATCATAACGTTGTACATTTCGAATGCGTATTGCGGACAATTGAACAATGGTATGAAGTTTTAGCTCATTATCTAACATAGTTTACGTCAAGCCTAACAACTTGGCATTATTTTGTATTTTTGTTTAAATTAAAATTCATGAAATTTTTATCTTCCGTTATTCACAGAAATTTGATCCGACAGTGAATACTACTAGCGCTTTGCTGATGTAGCGCGTCCAGAAACTGAACTGCTTGGAAGAGCCGTTGGAGGGGTGGTACTAGCTAGGCGCCAGCCTCGCACTGGGGGTAATTGGTGGTTGTCTGTTGCTCAGAGAAGCCTTTTGTTAGGTCGCAGGCATGGTCGTAGGATCCAAAGAATATACTATCAGTCGCAAGTAGATTCCGCATTTGTTAGACGCTATGTTCGAGAAAATCAATTCTAATCCAAATGCCACAGATTGCTTCGAGATATTTTGTACTTATAGCGGAAGAGATCCGGGATAAACAAATTGCAACAAAAATCGTTATTTTTCATACTATTTAACAAACTCAAAATTAAGAAAAATCAAAGGTGTACAAATTAATGAAATTTGCATATTAATTAATACAATTTCAATACAAATAAAAATTATTATATTAGGCGTAAACACCAACATTTTCACAAATAAAATACATAAATCTCCCAAAAAAGTGAAAATAGTTATTTCAATAGGTATTTGTGTTGTTTGTGCTACTAATTAATTAAATAATACAAATGTTTTAATAGCAATTTATAAATTTGAACTCTAAATGAAATTTAATCTTGCAAGTTTATTAACTTGATCGAAATATGCACTCTCTTACTTCTGTGGGGAAAAAATTATGAATATAGCCTAGTTGATTTAACAATAAAATATGATTGTAGCTATTATTTATTAGTAGGGCCAAATTCATTAAAGACCATTCAATGAGATGGAGGTCTTGTCCTTTTGTAAATGTTGTTTTCCTAGACATAATTTGTTACAGTATCACATTAAAATTGTTATGAGATAAACATAATACACTTAGAATAGCACAATTAATTATTAAAATAGTAATACGTAACTATATATTTAAATAATTCATACAAAAATGTTATTTTTGCTTTGCAATACAAAATGTGAGTTAAAGCACACATATTTCTAATCTAAGTTTTGAATAGATACTTCTATATGCAAGCAACATTAGTTTCCAATGGCAATTTAACGCAATATTAACATTTTAATAAATTAGCAATAGTACTATTACTCTAGTATAGATGGGAATTTTTGCTCGGACGGTTCAAAAGCCCAGCCCGGGCCGGCAGCTTTTCTTATTTATTTTTGGGCTTTGGGCCGGGCCCGTAACATTGAAATTTCGGGCCAGTTCGGGCTTTCGGTCCAGTTACAACAGTAAATTAGTGGAACTAAGAAATAACATCATAATATCTGTTGTCTAAAACGACAACGGCAGAGCCTTTGCAGAGTCCAAATATCCTTATGATTTTTATAGTCTTAGAAAGAACCGCGGGCTTTCGGGCCGACTTTCAGGCCGGGCCAGTATCATCATATTTTGGGGCGGGTTCGGGCCTGGCCGTCTTTAAAAAAAAGTCGCATCTCTAAAGCCTACCTTTGGCATGATTTCCATCCCAACAGGAATAGAATTTAATAATTAATTAATGTTGTCTGCAGTGTCTGTGTTGTGACAAAGACACAAAATAACGGAAATAAAAATTAAAATGAAAATGTCAATAAAATGTGACAAAATGCTCAAATGTAAATCTAAAATACGTATTAGTTGACAATATATTATTACATGAAATTAGATATCTCTAAAGACAAATAAAGATACAATGAAATGTCATAAAACACAAACAGTGTCGTCTGCGTATCAAATAATTTATAGGGCTATGTCCCCCTCAATCTACACACCTAAGAAATGTAAATTCTTGTATCATGCCCACAAGTTTCCATAAATGACGCAAAACTATGTTCAAATAAAATTTATGTTTTATTTCTGTGAGAGCTGGTCAATTGATTATTGCAATACAAAAAGATAGGGTTTGACATCCGCTTCAGACAGTGATACGACAGCGAAAGAAAGAGAATGGTATGTGTGTGTATGGCCAGGCATCTTTCTGACAATGAATGGTTTCCTAGAATTTTGACAGCGAGAGTTATGGAGATTTGTCTTACAATAACAGAGGCACAAAAATCCCAATCCATTTAATTACTGTAATTTTATTAATGTGTTACGTGTATGAATGTCAAACAAACTCTAATTTAATTACTGTAATTTTATTAATGTGTTACGTGTATGAATGTCACACCGCCGTGCTACGTTAAATGCCTACTTTCAAAGTGTACGAACTGTCACACCAACGTACCATACTTTTATTGTCTACTTTTCTTGTTTATAGTTTGCGCCAATTTACCGTGCTATGTGTCAGACCGATGTACTTATTTATTATTGTCTACTTTTTATGTTGACAACTTGTATCATACCGCCGAACTTAAAAAATATATACCTATTTTCAATGTGTACGAACACGCTGCTATTTATTATTGCATGCTTTTCTTTTGTGCAAACTGCTCACAAGTCACACGGACGTAATATATTTACTTTTACTTTTATATTGTCTACTTTTCTTGTTTATAAATTATGCTACACCATTGTGCTTGTATACTTCTGACTACATTTCTTGTTTAGTTGTTTACTGTGTCACACCACCATAGTACAATTTATTTTCTTCTTTGTTTGCACAAACTGTGTCACACCATCGTACTACTTTACTAGCCCCCCCCCCCCCCTTTCGCGAATGCATTTTATAGTCGCGTTGACGGACGAGCGTATGTGGCGTATCTCCCTGCTTTCCTTCATTTGTTAATAAATTGTAATAGTTTGATTTTCTCAAAATACATTTCTTTGATTGTACTCAAATTCATGCCATATTCAAAGGTTTTGAAATAGTGTGGCTCGTTGGTCTTGTGGCTAGCGTCTCTGCTTCCAATGCAGCAGTCCTGGTTCGATTCTCGCGAAAGTCAGAAGTTTTGTAACTTCTGATTTGGACGTAAGTCCATCAGTTCTTGTCTTAGGAGTTTGTAAACGGTGACTTTGGAGCCGTCCTAGCAACGAGGCACATAATAAATTGTGCAAATTGCACAATTTATTAAAAGTAAAGGTAAAGTTGTTCTGAATCGGTCTAGTTGATTCTGGCGTTGATCCGCCGGTGTTCGCACCAAATACTCTAATAGTCACTATCGCTAATACAGGAAACTCCGCCCCTTTCCCATTGTGTAGGCGGGCGACACGATCAAGCGCGCGCTCTAGCCGAGCGGTGTGCACTACGCCCGCGAGTTTGAAATATACAGTGCGGTAAATGAGAAACATGCATATTTTGGACGGCTTATATAAGACTTAATTGAGAGAATTTTATTTTGATTACAGAACTAATGCATTCAGTAATAAAGGTTTTCATGTTATTTAAACAGTTGTTCAAAATATTTTGAAATTTGCCTTTATAAAATACTATTAGAACATACATTCATTGAGCACAATCAAGAGAACAACTGGGCATTATATTTCGACCGACATTGTGCTTATGAGCGAGATGCGCCTGGTTACAGGACTTATATTTAAAATTATTTGTTTAAATGAAAAGCTAGTTGATATTATTTTAATTTTAATTCGTTTTTAAGTCTAAGCCTCGGCACTTGGTAACATAACTGATTTAAGTTTCAATGTAAAAATGTCTGTTTAGAATATCAATATTAGATATTATTTGTGTTACCATAGAGCAGTCTCAAAATTTTTCATGAACTGGGACTGAAGGTATGCCCCTACGTTATTATTACCTAAAACAATGACTGGCAAATCACTTCCTTGAAATAAGATATGGATGCAGTAATGATTTGCTAAGAGTTAGACACCAAGATACAATGCATGTGAAAGTAAAAAACAAAAATTAATTTGTAGGCAATTTGGAATTCTACAGCACTAGGGCATATACATAAAATACTAATCTTACTACAGAAAACAAATGGAGAAACCATTATGGACGCGAGGATTATATCTAAAAATTGGGATTTTTTTAGGTTGGGCAACTAGGGAAATATATTAATTGCCAACATCCTTAAAAACAATTAATATTGAAATGAAATGAATAAAAAGACTTAAAAAATGATTAATTAAAATTCATAAAAAAGGTATATATAACTGTAATTTATTTTGGTCCAACACAGTATGTTGTTTGGAATTACAATTTATGCTAACAAACAAAATATATAAGATATGTAGAGCATTGATTGTCACCAAGTTAATAGATACATAATAAGATACATAAAAGGTTGGCATCAAGCTTGCTTACAAATAATTGACAAATGTAGTATTTTGTATTTCAAATACATTTTCTTTGAGTAGGCTATATTGCCAAGGATTGCAAATAATACATATATTCAATTAAGTGTGGAATTCTACAAACAAAAAACAAAGGAAGCAAAATGTACAAAATACAAAGCATGAAGAGCATCATTAATCGGATATCAAATTTTACCTGTAATTGGTAGAATTACTAACAAAATAGGTTTACTGTACATAAATGATAACAATGCTGTACAAAGTGCATTGCTAATATTGATATGTTTTACAAGAGATGCAAACACAGTAATTCCTCCTTAACCATAAGACAAATAATAAATATACACTACCAATACAATAATATAATAAACAATAATAAAAAAACAAATCGTCAAATGCTTTAGTCCTATTTCTTTTTGGGGGGAATTAGCAATAATTCTTCCATTTTACTCAAGACTCCTAGGTTCTAGACATAACATCTAGGCCTAGACATGTGGTTTTGCTGGGTCCTAGACCATAGGCCCTTCAATAAGATAGGGCCTACATAGGCTAATCTATAGGAATAATACACTTACGTTTGTTGATTCCTGGGGAAGCGAAAATACGACTTGGAGCAATTTTTCACCCCGTAGTTATTGCAGCCATACATGGCACATATCACACCAGCCATGGTCGCATGTAATAAAGCTTAATATAATTGTGATATTTGTTTAAACGATAACTGCGTACGACGTACCATACAACACATGGCCATCACATGGCTATGACGAGTAGTGAGCACACCGCTCCGCACGCGCGCTAGTGTGCTGTTGTCGCCCGCCTAGAAGCTCTCTTTCCTGTATTAGCGATAGCGACTATTAAAGTATTTGTTCGCACTGTCCATACCACTGAGTGCTATATTTCCTGTTAAAAAATATCAACCTTTGGCTGGTTATAGGTTATCGCTCACTCGTCGATTGCGTCGGGCCCCGGGGCCTACATGGTTGGCTTGGTCACTTTGGTTTACTGTCCCCCACTGAAAATCAGTTATGTAACTGAGTGGGTAGACTCTCATTCGGATTTATTTATTTATTTTATTTATTTACCTGAAATATCGGATTAGCTTGTCCGGTAAAAAGCCAACTAACAGACTAAAACATCGTAAAAGCACTATAAATTAAAACAAACACAAAAGCGAACGAAAATCATGCAAGATTTTTTAATCGTGGGTAGGGCCTAGTCAAATTGAAGTATTCCCTTTGTTCGCTTCTCTCACTAGGCTAATTCTATTACTGCTCATCAAGATTGAGACGAGTTTCTAGCACATACTTTGTACGGTTTAATCAATGTTGTGTATTCTTTCTGTTCGAGTTGAATCAATGTGAATGAGGTTGTTGTAAATTGGCATCACATTTACCAATACTAGGAAAACGCTAAAGTCCCGCCGCGTTGATGGATGAGCGTTTTTTGTAAGTTTTTGTTTGCGTTTTTTGCGTTTGTTTGCACTTTTCCTTTGCAAGTGCTTTTTGAATGCATTGAAGGTGATTGTTGTCAAGTTTCTATTGTTACTTGTTAATTGGTATTATAAACCCAAAAAAAACTCATATTTAAACCTTATTTCTGTGGATTCTGGCTAACTTTTTCATCTTTTATTTCAAAAGGTACTACATCAGTATCACCATAATCTTAATGCCCATATGAAATCTGAAGTCTGAACGTTGTAGCCCCACCCGTTTGGTCAGAATCGGCCCAAGTGTGACCAAAATATCGCACTAAAAATTGAAAAACTTATATTTTAACCTTTATTTCTATGGATTCTGGCTAACTATTTCAACTTTTTCTTTCAAAATGTACTACATCACCATAACCTTAATGTCAATGTGACATGTGAACGTTGTAGCCCTACCCGTTTGGTCAGAATCGGCCAAAATGTCACGAAAATATCGCATTAAAAATCGAAAAAAATCGTAAAAGTACGATATTCATGAAAAATATTTCTTCGATTGTACCCAAAAACAATACACCTCTAAGTTCAGAGAAAACGAAGGTCCCCTACAATTTTCATCAAGATCGCATAAGCCGTTTGCCCGGAATCGAGCGAACAAACAGACAGAAAAAAAAAAAAAAAAACAAAACAAAAAAAAAAAAAAAAAACACCCGAGCTAAATTTTTTGGGGGGTCAGTGAAATTGAAGTCTTCGCTTCGCTCATCCAATAAACTCATATATTGTGGTGTGGGAATGTCTGGCCTGAAAAGTTGTTAAATTTTCATATAACTTACAAACTTTCATAAATTAATACTTTCGTCTACCAATTTCAAAATCAATCAAAGTTTTAGCTGCATAATTATTTTCAAGACAATGTTGATTATGTAACATATTTTAATCTACAATGGCCATCTGGCTGTGCTTTAAATCTTGGGATTTTTATTGCATAGTTACAAGAAAATATTTTTATCATAGAAACAAATATCGTGACGGAATAATCCGTGAGGTACCCAAAACTGATTTTTATTTACTCGCGAATTTTTGCAACAACAGTTACCTTTCACAGAATGTCATTGTAAGTGTGGGATAATGAGGGTCTGTGAGCCGCAGTCCACTGGCCAGTTATTGAATAGCAGAGGCTTTGTCAGCCTGAATGGTAGCTGGCAAGGGTTGTGGGGTGAGGCCAGACAGACTTTTCCCCTCACCGGAAGAATGTCGGCCGAAAAGGTATCTGGTTTACTCGCACTCGTCAATCGAAAAGACATCTGCTTTACCTGCATCCGACCATTCGTCTTTCTTTTCACCACTGTGAAATAGTCTTAATTAGAACTGAAGCTTGATTTAAGTTTCTAATTTCTAATTAAAAATGAAATTGATTATTAATTACAATTAACATTTGATATGCAAATTCGACATGCAAATAGGCAAAAAAAAAGTTTAGTATGCAAATACCACAAAGAAATTCAAAGATTGACAGTAGGACCTAAGTCCACTCGCGACATGTGTATATGTGCACGTGTACGCCGAAAATCAGCCAAATCGCTGAACAGATTGCACTAAAATTTTAAACAGACATCCTGTGCGAGATAACTGAAAACTGCTAACAAAATCAGCTAGATCCATTGCAATTTAAATCTACAAGAAATAAGTAGACGAGTGAGCGCAGCGAAATGAAGTCTGTAACGCTACTCGATCTGGTTTCGTTGTGACTAATGTGTCTGTTAATGTCTATGTGTCTCTGTCCGGGCTCATACGGCCGAACGACCAAATTGATTGAGCTGAAATTTTAAACAGACATCCGTGACCAGGTTAATGAGAACTGCTAACAAAATGAGCACAATCCATTGCGATTTAAATCTACAAGAAATAATAAATTGAAAAATAGGCGGCCAATGTTTAGAAATTATTTTAACGACAATGGATTTGATTTTGAAAAAATAGTTTTTGTTTGTTATTTGCCTGGCTGTGAAATGCCGTGCCCATGCAAGGTTTATCGAATCTGGCACGCTTAAGGTACCCCCAAATTTCGCTCGGAGATTGAGTAAACCTTGCAATCTTGCTATGTTGGCTATGTTTTCCATAGTATTGTCACAGATGATGGACTTCACTCCGTAATATGCATTTCAAAACATGTTTAATAATTTTTTAAATACAATCTAGAAAATGACAAAATCTTTCCCGACCAGGAGCTTGAACCCACGTCTCCCACATTTCGGCTACAAGGGCGCCTTAGCCAACTAGACTAGAGTAACGCCAAATTCGTTGTTAGACGAGTGAGCGAGTCATGTGTTGAGTACCCGGGAACATTTGCTTTTAAAATTGATAAATATTGGTATAAATAATAGAATAAAGTTTAGTTGGTATAAGGGCGCGTCAACTGTAAGGCTATAATGCTCTACTCTAGCCTATGATAGGCTAGGGAGGCCTAAGGTAGGGAGAAGAAATGGAATGTTACCGGTTACTCAACACATGGCTCACTCGTTTTACAACGACTTTGGCGTTTTCCTAGTACGTTGAAAAATGGGCTGCAAATGTGTATGATTTATTTTAACGACAATGGTTTTGTTTTTTAAACAAAATTTTATATGTTATTTGTCAGGCTGTGAAAATTGCACAGTAACCAAGGTGTATCGAATCTTACACACTAAAGGTACCTCCAAATTCCACTCGGAGATTGATTTAACCTTGTAATCTTACAAGTATTTCGTACTGGCTTTGTTTTCCTTAGTTTTGTCACAGATGATAAACTACACTGCGTTATATGAATATCAAAACATGTTTGATAATTTTTAAAATTCAATCCAGAAATTACGAAATCTTTCCCGACCAGAGGATTGAACCAAGGTCTCCCACATTTCGGGTATGGGGGCGCCTTAGCCAACTCGACTAGGAAAACGCCAAAGTCGTTGTTAGTCGAATGACATAGTTATGTGTTGAGTACCCTGGAACCTTTGCATTTAAGTTTGAAAATGATATTGGTATAAATAAAAGGTTTTTTAAAGGGGTATTTAACCGCAAAACTCAAAAAATATATTTCATTCAGGCTAACTAGTAATGAATTTAGTAACTAACAAAACAATTGTTGGGGCCACCATGACCTCCCAAAAAATTGTCAAACATGATATTTTTCGAGCTAGGTCCCATCGGCAAAAATCTCCCATAAGAAATAACATGCGGACGATCTTTATGCCTCGTGACCTTAGAGGATTTGGATCCAAAAAATATTGGCTATTATTGACGTACTCTACAGCCTTTTCTGTAAATTCTTTATATTTTGTATTGTAATTTGGGCAAGTAATTTGGTCAAAATATGCTGCTTACCAAGACGGGGTGTGATTTTGGAATGCATATTTTTGCGTTTTTGAGGGTATATTTGGGAACAGTTTCAAGACACGATGTTATAAAGGGGCATTTTAGATTGGTACTATGCTCTAGTATCTATCTAAACCAAAAAAGAAGCAGGTTAAAGCCGATTTAAGAAATTTCCCAAAACCAATTTTCCCAAATTTCTGGATTTAAAAAAATGAAAAATTCGTGTTAAATCACAGTTACAAGATATAATTTTTTAAACTGTCATTTTAGTGTATTATTGTACTATAGATCATGTGGTAAAAAATATTTTTTTGAGTTAATAGCCCCTTTAAGTTTGGTTGGTATAAGGGCGCGTCAATTGTAAGGCCATAATGCGCCACTCTAGGCTATGATAGGCTTGGGAGGCCGTTGGTAGGTGGAAGAAAGGAAATGTTACTTGGAACTTCATTCACTCGTTTAATAACGATTTTGGCGTTTTTATGGTCTTACTTACTAACGCAGTACTACTGTTCTCTGATTGTTTAAAAGATACACTGACACTAATAAATTAATGAAAATGCGATAAACAATATTTATTAGATCATTGCGTGTAGATATAGGTAACATAAGTTTTGATCTCCCGTTTCCCCCGCCGCCCGCCGCCCCCTGCACCCCTGACACTCAACAGCGTGTAGGCAAGGCACTCGTGCATTGAAGTACAAGTCTTTGCGCAAGAAATTTTACGTAACTAGGAAATTGCTTAAGTCCCGCCGCGTTGTTGGATGAGCGTAATTGGTGCATTGAGCTGCCATGTGTTATGCGGATTTTCTGTTGTTCTGTAAAAAAATTATGACTAAGTTCTAGATTTTTTTAAAAATTAAATCAAATTAAAAAAAAAAAATTAATTAAAAAAAAAATTAATCATAATTAAAAAAAAGAAAAAGATTGAAAAATTGAAAAATTGCGAATTTTTTAAGAAATAATTATTCGATTGCGCTCAAATTTCACACAAATATATAACTTCATAAAATTAAGGTTCTGTGAAAAAATCATTACAATAGGATAAAGCATGTAGGTGTTATAAGTCAAAAAATTGTTTTAAAAAAGAAAAAACCCGCAAAATTTATATTTTCATGAAAAATAATTTTTCGATTACGCTCAAATTTCACACGAATATCTTAATTCATAAAATTAAGGTTCTGTGAAAAAATAATTGAAATCGGATAAAGCATGTAGGTGTTATAAGTCGAAGAAATGTTTTAAAAATCGAAAAAAAATCGTAAAATTGCGATTTTCATGAGAAATAATTTTTCGATTGCGCTCAAAAACGTGGCAGTTCTAAGTTCAGAGATTTCGAAGGCCTCCATAAAATTTCATGGCAATTGGAGTATTGGTTTAGCCGGAATCGTGTTAACAAACACACAAAAATACAAAAAAAAAAAAACATTCCGGATTTTTTTCTCCAGTGTAGTGAAATGGAATCTTCGCTTCGCTCGCTACGCTCATCCAACAACAGCCTAAAATAATATTTGAATGGTATTAATTCTCGTAAAGTTTTGCTGTGGTTGTGGGTTGTTGATTGGTATCCCCCTCGAATAAAAATACATGTAACTGCTAAGAACTCTATTAAACTCGTTCCAAACGTGTGGATTTTTGATAATAATAAGTTTATCCATTAGGGTGGTGCCCCGCAGTAAGTTTTGCTTACATTCAACACTTTAACTGATATTTTTGTGTTCAAATAAGTGATCATGTTAATGTGAATTGAAACACATTCTTTGTCAAAATATATTTTTTTCATTAATTTAATGGATAAGTTATAGAATTTTTTAACAAACCAAACCTTTAATTATTTAATTCTAGTCAAATCAACGTGGAAGAAAAATAAAAAATAATAAGCATATACCGACAGTGTTGGTTCGAGACTCTAATTCAGGAGGTCGTTGGTTTAAATCCCGTTGAGTCGGGCAATCCTGAATGAAGGTTTTTCTCAAGGTTTTACTCAGTCGTTAATTTGCGAGTGCAAGGGATTGAGTTTAAACAGACCTCGGGCATCCCTTCACTTGGCCTAATTCTAGTATACCTAGTAAGCCACCTATGAAGAGGGGTACTGTATATTATTATGCATTTCAAAACATGGCCTATATTTTTCCAGAAATAATATAATAACCAGAGACAAATATCTATCCCGACTGTTATTTAAATTTCTATATTTATCCAGAAATAATATAATAATCCAGAAAAATTCTATCCCGACCTTTGTTTGAACCTGGGCCTAGCACATTTCGGGTATAAAAGCGCCTTAGACGACTATTATACACTTCAAAAACGAAGTCGGAAAAAAAGTCGTTGTTAGACGAGTGAACGAGTTTGCATTTAGGTTGGTTGATATAAGGTATAAATGATAGAGTTTTGAGTTAAGTTGGTGTAAGGGCACTTCAACTGTAATGCCATAATAGCAACTCTAGCCCATGATGGGCTAGGGAGGAAATACCTTGTGTAGGGGGAGGGGGAGGAAACAGAATGTTTCCGGGTACTCAACTTATGACTCGCTTACTCGTCAAACAACGACTTAGTCGTTTTGCTTGTATATGCCTTGTTGTTATGTATATATTCCAAAGTAAAAAAATATAAAGTTATTTCTCCCCAAGCCCTTCAGGCTGGGCCTGATGTTTTCTTTTTATTCCCAACCTGTCAGTTCTTCTCCAATGTATGTGCATATGTGCATATGTGCATATGCATATATAAATATTCTTGTTAGACTTACATTGATAATGTGCGTCCTCTTAAATCCTGCTTATCCGCAACACAAGACCAATGTGGAACTGATGGTGGATGTTATATAGGCACAATCCTTGCAGCTCTGCTCTAGCCGGACCCCCTCCACTTTTCTGCCGGCTGCTCAAGCTAATAAAATGTATTAAACATATATAATAAGAGATAACAACTGAAAAGAATCTGAGGCATTTTGAATCATTCATTAATCATTAAGATAATCGGTGTTGTGTAAGTAATAGTGGTATTACATTGTCAGTAGAGTGTATGCCACCATGGGCAGGTCTTGTTGCAGAAACCTTTTTTTTTCTTTTTCTTTTTTTTTAACGAGAAATTAACATATCACTAACACAAATGCAATGAACTGTAATGTCTGGCGCGATAGTTATCAATCAGTAGATCAATACTGATCAATAAGTATCGGGACACTGTTAGACTATTTATCCTGAGGGAGTACTGCTTTGAGGAGGGTTATGAAGGTTCTACGTTAGAATCATAACGCAATGATTAAAACTAACACTTTTTAATAAAAAGACACATAGAACACTTCATAATTAAGATGTTAAATCCGCACACTTATTGCCTAAACCTGCAAACACTTCCATCCTACATGGTGGTCAAGATAAGAGAGAGTCAATAATTGCTAATCACACTGGATAACAATGGTGGGAGGAGAGGGGCGGCCCCTTCCTTGCCTAGCCTCAGTTTAGGTTCTCATCATGTTAAAGCATAGAGGTACAGTTTTGCATCAAACATACTTGAATGCAACACACATCTCCCATCTGTTGCAGCAAGGCTGGAGTACTTGTGACGTTTACTGTACTGCTTACTTGGCAGTACCGAGTTACAGTAAGATAGATTACAAATCACGTCTGGCTATGATAGCAACCAGCCAGGTGCTTCGATTTGAAATAAACAATATTTATCATGAGAACAAATGGCCCCACTAGGTCTACCAGTCATTGATAAGGTAAATCAATATGGATTGGAATCAATATTTATTTACCCATCAATGGTTACTGATCCTGATTTGGACTGGCCAAATCCATGTCAGCTACTTTGGCTGTGACTAACTATGACTAGCACTGTTGTTAAGTTATGCCATTTCACTATTGATTGATAATCAATAATCGATAATTAATGATCGAAAATCCTCACCATATTACAGCCCTTCACAGTTTAATTTCACAATATTTCTTCTTTTCTAAATTAAGAAATATGGCATAACTATTCAACAGAGAGGTTTTTAGTTTCAGAACTGACTGTTGTAGCAAAAGGTGCTAGCCACTACATATTTGTTTATTCTGTCATTTCGTAGTTATTTAGAATGATGCATTGTAACGCTTTGTCTATTTTTAAAGCCCAATATAGGAATCAATACCCAATCGATGATATGGCTATTGACTTGGCCTATTGCCGTACTTTCATTACATTTCCCTTTATTTGGGGATGCATCAACATTACTTGGTTTTCTTTGTCTATAGTTTGAATATCTACATATTTAGTAAAATCTATATATTTCCTGAAATCTCATGTTAAACATTAACATATTTTCCCGTATCTGTGTCGTTTAGAAATGGCAGAAGGTAAATCAAATTTACTCTATTTATTTACTTTATCGAAATATTTCCAATATTATAATTTGAAATATGTTTGCCTCTAGCTTTTGATTTCGACGATAAATTACTACTTATTTTCTCCAACCAATCAGACTCAACACTGTGAGTTCCAGTTTGCGACGTTCTGTTCTTCAACAGAAAAAACGTTAATTCGTTGTGTGTTCAGGTTTCAGTCACTTTGAATGACCAGGGAATGTACTTCTACACTACCTTGCCTTCACTTGCTGAACCTTTATACCTAAGCTGTCTGAGCAGCTGTAGTAAAGTTGGATGATGGACTTAGCTCGCCCACTCACTGATCTCCTTATGAGTCTCAGTGCTATCAAATTTGTAGAGTGCACACATTTCAAATTTTTATCTTACTCTAGCCTTGCTTGGCTGTGATGCGCCTGTCTAGCGTCTTTTAGCAGTTACTCAAGTCAGTGCAAGCAATTATTTCTTAACGACAAGACGTGTTTATTTATTATTTATGATTTTCTCATTTAATTCAGTGCAAAGAATACCAAATAAATATTTCTATAACTTGCTGATTTAACATAATTAAACACAAGTGCCCTGTTAATATACAACAAGAGTGATCTTGATATTACTTTCTGATCGACCATGTGACATTTGCCTAGTCTATTGTGCTTTGATCCCTAGCACTTTATACCACATTAATTTATGTAAACTTACACCTATTTCAATTTTTCTGCAGTTTCTTTACAATATTATATATTCCCTATTGCATAGTGTTTGCTTGCTAGCAAAATAATACGTCTGCTCTTAAATTCATTAATTAATTACATTTCCGATTACATTTTCCAAATTCATGTAGAATTGTTATTTCGCAAAATAGGTATTTGAGATGTTTTCTATAGATTCCACAACTAGCAGTTTCCACAATTTTGGAATATTTCATTTACGGATTTACTTGATATTTGCAAGTTCTGTTTTAACTTATTTTTACTTCCACTAATCCTGTATGTTGTTGTCAAGTGGTTGCTATTAAGAATACAACTCAATTACCTAAATAAGTTGTTAAATATGCTGGTGTTGTCTTCTGTATTGCTGGAACGTTTCGTTGGGGGGGGGGGGGGTGAATTGTTCGGGCGCTGGCGTCATCAGAGTACGCCGGGCTCCCATCTTCCCGTCCGTCCTGAAGATCGGCTGTATGACCGGACTCAGGGGCGCCGATTATGTGGGTGCTCAGGGGCTGAAGCACCCCTCAGATTGTTTGGAGGGTGACCTGACTAAAATAAAAGTTAGGCCTATAACTATCTAAGTTTTGAGGTATTAAAAAAAAGGTTTCTATTTTTCACTTGGACACATGCCCTTCTCCACTTCCATATGCTCGAACCGGAATGATATGCTATGCTAGAGCTAGTCAAACGTCAAACTCACTTGAGACATGCAGAAAAGCACATGATTGTTAGACGCGATCACGAACGTAATGATATGCATATTCGATGGTTAAAACATGGACTATCTCGCACTTCCATATTTTTTTAACGGTTTTCTAGTTTTTACTGTAAAAAATTGCATTATTTCGGTAACATGATGATCTATCTCGTTAGTGTTCCAATTCTCTTGTTGGTAGTTTTCTAGTTTTTGCGGTACAAAAACTACAGTACTATTTCGGTATTGCATCCAGCCCCCTATTTTTGTCTAAAACGCACTAAATGCACTCTAAAAACGTGATTTTCTAAATTTTCGCCTGCGGCGCTAATGTTGGAGGGCTCTGCCCCCAAACCCCCCATGATTGGTCACTTCTTCACGAAGTTGAGCACCCCTCGGAATTTTCACAATCCGGCGCCCCTGACCGGACTGCTGACGTCAGCTGTGACTAGCACAGCGGCTGGCTGGAGGTTGATCACACCTCTTGCCTCCCGTACGTCACTTACGTTACCTAACATACAGATACAAATAATTAGTTCCAAGATTTCAAACTTAGCAAACCTTCTTTTCCTGCATTTAATAATTGATTTTTATCAAATTATTATCGGACAACTTGAACTTTCAAAGTATATATTATTTTACGGAATAATCGGTTCGTTATACTATTTTATTTCTATTTGAATTTACTGACAATGACATTATCCCAAACAAACATTCGATTTCCACTTTGAGGTAATTAAGCGAGCGAAGCGAGCGTTTCCATTTGACTCTGCCGGAAAAATTAGTCACTGGTTTGTTTTTGGTTTTCTTTTTTTTGTTTGTTTTTTTTTGTTTTTTTTTGTTTTTTTTTGTTTTGTTTGTATGTCTCGCGATAACGTTCGAACGGAGGCTCGGATCGAGTTGAAATTTTGACCATCCGCAAGCTTCGTTCTCGATTGAATGCCATTAGTTTTTGTGGCAAAATCGTTCAAAAAGTTAAAAAGTTACATTAAAGTTAATCGAAAGTTTTTTTCTAAAACTTAACGGGGACAAAATCTGAGATAGCCAAATCATTTAGAATGTCCGTCCGGTCACGAATATGTTAATTTTATTTCGATCCGATAAGTAGTGTAGATGGAAATTACATTATAACAAAAGTAACGTTGCCATGGCAACGAAAAGACGCGCGAAGTTTCTAATGCACTGCCACCTAGAAGTAATCAAAATACTTTCGAGGAAGCAGTCTATTATTTGTCAACAAATAGTTTTCCCAAGGAGTCAAGGTCCTCTAGATGGCGGTGGATTTTATTCACAAAGTAAATGTTTACACACGGGTTTACCCAAATACCTTGGCAATAATAAATAATATTGGAAACATGGCCCTGTGGACAGCGAACGTCGCAAATTTTAAAATTTAAAAAAATGTGCAATGTGGGTCTAGCTATAGCACGTGCTCGCTTATCAACGCGTCCAACTGAGCGTTTCCTAGTTTTAGCAATATGAAACTCTTCATGATATTACATATCAAATAGTCTAATGTTCAAGAATTGTTATTGATATTTCATTCTCAATCAATGCAATTGAATTTACTTTGTCAAAGTATCTACTGTCATTTGCTATCCCATAGATTTTAGGACAATTTTAAACTACTAATTTCAATAATTAAGCGAGCGAAGCGAGCGTTTCCATTTGACTCTGCCGGAAAAATTTGTCACTCGTTTTGTTTTTTTTTTGTTTTTTTGTTTGTTTGTTTTTTTTTTTTTTGTTTGTATGTCTCGCCATAACGTTCGAACGGAGGCTCGGATCGAGTTGAAATTTTGACCATCCGCAAGCTTTGTTCTCGATTGAATGCCATTAGTTTTGTGGCAAAATCGTTCAAAAAGTTAAAAAGTTACATTAAAGTTAATCGAAAGTTTTTTTTTCAAACTAACCGGCGACAAAATCTGAGATAGCCAAATCATTTAGAATGTCCGTCCGGTCACGAATATGTTAATTTTAGTTTGATCCGATAAGTAGTGTAGATTGAAATTACATTATAACAAAAGTAACGTTGCCATGGCAACGAAAAGACGCGCGAAGTTTCTAATGCACTGCACCTAGAAGTAATCAAAATACTTTCGAGGAAGCAGTCTATTATTTGTCACCAAAGAGTTTAAATATTTTTCCC
Organism: Sweltsa coloradensis; assembly: GCA_024449915.1. Lineage (NCBI taxonomy): Eukaryota > Metazoa > Arthropoda > Insecta > Plecoptera > Chloroperlidae > Sweltsa > Sweltsa coloradensis. The sequence goes on from JAMZAV010002532.1 coordinate 86,838, forward strand.
AATGAGTCAAGGTCCTCTAGATGGCGGTGGATTTTATCCACAAAGTAAAGATTTACATACGGGTTTACCCACAATACCTTGGCAATAATAAATAATATCGGAAACATGGCCCTGTGGACAGCGAACGTCGCAAATTTTAAAATTTAAAAAAATGTGCATTGTGGGTCTAGCTATAGCACGTGCTCGCTTATCAACGCGTCCAACTGAGCGTTTCCTAGTTAGTGATGACACAAACAATATACTTTCTTTCTCTCTTTCTCTCTTTCTCTCTCTTTTTTTTTTTTTACTTTCCACCTGGGTGTGTCTCGACCTGTTCTCCCGGTACAACACCCCTTTACAACACCGTTTCCCCTTTCCACGGTGAAACTCTAAGATGCCCAGTCCTGTCCAGTCCACCAGCAGGTCCCTGATGCACCGGCGCTGGCGCCCTGGTTCGTCCGACCGCGCTGCGTTCAGCTGTCACGCACGGCACGCACGTGGCTTCCTCGCGTCCTTGGATGAACGCCACTTCACAGTAGTCAGCAAAGTTGGGTACACTGACATATTACTAGAACAGCTGGGCAAATTACATAGACTATGCTCTGTTGACATATAAACATTTTCAGATATATTGTTGAACATAATATATCCTCTCAATTCTGCACTACTTCGTAGCACAACTTATTGCACGGAAATAATGTTATTCGGTGTTTTTCAACTGTTCTGTCAAAATCATGTCAAGAGTTTTTAAATTACGTTCTTTTACATTTTACTCTAGTTACATTTTAACTGGCAACTATATTATGCTCTGTGCATGTGGACTATTTTCACTGACAGTTTGGACATAGTGATGGTGTGGTAATTTAAAAATTTATTTTTACTGAAAAATCTAACCTTTCCCTTATTCGATTTACTATTTGCGCCTCCTTGTTTTCCAAAGTTAAGGTTGTACTGGGTTACTAACCCTCTAACTATTTCGTTCTTTTTTTCAATTTCGGATAAATTATATTTTTATTTCAATTTCTGAAATTAATCACTGATAGTCAAAACTGATTGTTCCCTTTCAAGTTGATTTTATGAATTAACTTCTCTACAGTCTGTTGTTACATGTCTGCGTTTTACTTCTCCTTTCTCCGAAATAATTCTATCGGACACTACCAAAATTCGGGGACTCTGGGGAGAATAAGAAGGTTCGTCGACCTTATCCGTGAGCATATCGTCGTATGCTTTCCATCACGCATTCAAACCAGCGTGAATCAACGCTCTGAGGCCTGCACTATGGCCTTGCCTCCACAGTTTAACCAATATGACCATTGGTGTGACACTGTTCCGACACCCGAAGTTATCCTACACAAGGAATAACTTATTGTACAGTTCCCGTACATTTATCAACTTAGCCCTATACCCGGGTCTAAATGTCTATCAAGAAGTAAGCGCCTTTAACCTGGCAACCTTACAAACTTCTTTTTGGGTGTCAATTGCGTTTTCGAAACTATTGTTTCGCCTCTCCCAGTAGTGTGTTATTCAGTAATTTAACTTCGTCCATCCCCTATTTCTAGATTTTGAGGGGCACTAGGTTGCCGTCTGTGTTAGCCGCACTTTGGCCACTAACACGATAACGAGCAAGTTTGTACCTCCTCGACCTATAGTAAACTGCACACGATGTTTTCACTTTTGCTTAGCTTTGTAAGCGGTAATATCGTGTATTCCTGTGCATAAACTTTCCAATAAACATATACAGCGTTTACAGACTTACTAGCGTTTTCTTGTTCTGTGGCCTGTGCTAAGTTTGCTCTAGGATTTGCGGTCCTTGGAGGCTTAGCCGAGGCTTGGCTAATAGGGTTGATTAGCCAGGGTCGATTCGAAACCAGACGGGGTTACTAGACCCTTCTGGTCCCGTGTAAATCTTGTTGAACAAGATGTGCAAACATGTCCATGCGGACAAGTCGCTACGCGTGCTGTTTTACCGACGAACGGTATTCTGCTGTTATTTATGTTGAGTTTCGCTTTTTGGAATTTAACGACACCATCTCTTGTAAGAGAATTTCAATCAAGTAACTACTACATCGAACGGCAAAATTTATTATAGGTTGGCTATAATTAGTAGATGATTATACCTAATTATGTATTTATTGCATCCAAGGAGACTGATTAATGTAACAGACTGTTGACCTATTAGATTGATTTTAATTTGTTTACCTGAACATCCCTAGCTCATGCTAGTCCTAGTTCGACGATGAGGCATCCGTCGAACCCTTCCCTTCCCTTAAAAAAAACATTTTTATGCGGGGGGGGGGGATATTTCTATTTTATTTATCTTTACTTCCCTAGCTCAAGTGCAACTTGTCCTTAGTGTAGCCTAACTGACTCCGGTTTACAGATAGAAATAACATTGTAGTTCCAGTGTTTACTTACACTAACTTCCTATCATTTTACTACCGCTATGAGAACTTCCCTGTCTCTAGCTTCCTGTTCGCTACACTAGGTACTATCACCGACTCGGCTAGTGCTAGTTCGACGACGAGGCATCCGTCGAACTCTTCCCTTCCCCTTTTAAAACAATTCTATTGGGGGGGGGGGGGGTACAATTTACCTTAGCTTAGACCAACCGTCCTTTGCCAAGGGCTCTCCTACCAGTGTTCACAGTTTTCAGGGGCTTTTGTCGCTCATACATGATTGTTTGGAAACTTGGCTTTGTTTACCCCTTCCATTATTTGTCTAGATTTATTACGACAATCACGACCAAATAACCGCCATTCTGCTGTTTCAGATGTTACACATGGATGTCTTTAATAACATTAACATCGTGATTTTCAAAATATTTGCACTGTTCTTATTCAACAGATTAGACTTTCTGTACTTCCGAAAGTTCCCTGGCTAGTCAGCATAGCAACCATGTGCTATAATTCGTCACTCCTGACCGCCATTTTTATCGACTGTGATTACAAAACCGTATCACAAACCACGTTTAATATTCAATAAATATTTTACTACAAAAATCAAGTGTTTGTTACTAGCAGACTATCCATGCGACAGTTATAAGCATGCAATAATAAAATGTGTGGACTAACCTAGTTCTTCTCTGTAGGCACTTTTTTTATCTTCTTTTTTTTTCTCCACAAAACAATATCACTCAAGAAAAATAGTCCCTGCGGGTTCTTTTATTTTTGTACACAAAAATTCCGGTAATCGCTGCCACCAAATGTAATGTCCGTGCGATCGTTATCAATCAGTCGATCAAAACTGATCAATAAGTATCGGGACACTGTTAGACTATATATCCTGAGGGAGTACTGCTTTGAGGAGGGCTATGAAGGTTCTACGTTAGAATCATAACGCAATGATTAAAACTAACACTTTTTAATAAAAAAGACACATAGAACACTTCATAATATGATGTTAAATCCGCACACTTATTGCCTAAACCTGCAAACACTTCCACACTACATGGTGGTCAAGATAAGAGAGAGTCAATAATTGCTAATCCCACTGGATAACAATGGTGGGAGGAGAGGGGCGGCCCCTTCCTTGCCTAGCCTCAGTTTAGGTTCTCATCATGTTAAAGCATAGAGGTACAGTTTTGCATCAAACATACTTGAATGCAACACACATCTCCCATCTGTTGCAACAAGGCTGGAGTACTTGTGACGTTTACTGTACTGCTTACTTGGCAGTACCGAGTTACAGTAAGATAGATTACAAATCACGTCTGGCTATGATAGCAACCAGCCAGGTGCTTCGATTTGAAATAAACAATATTTATCATGAGAACAAATGGCCCCACTAGGTCTACCAGTCATTGATAAGGTAAATAAATATGGATTGGAATCAATATTTATTTACCCATCAATGGTTACTGATCCTGATTTGGACTGGCCAAATCCACGTCAGCTACTTTGGCTGTGACTAACTATGACTAGCACTGTTGATAAGTTATGCCATTTCACTATTGATTGATAATCAATAATCGATAATTATTTATGATCGAAAATCCTCACCATATTACAGAACCATAAATATATAATAAAAATCGATTCTTGTCAGCTCTTTAATTTATTATCATTGCTTCAATTGATTCGTGTGATCCACGAGGTTACGCCTCTGTACAAAAATGACGTAGTAGACATTACATAAACAGCTATTTATTAATTTAATTTAAGTTATTTCTTCATTTAACGTCTATCCTATATTCAGTTAAAAAACTGAATTACCAAGGTTGTCCTCCTTTGTAAATAAGTTTTTTAACTAAATAGGATAGACGTTTAAAATTAAATAAATAAATACATTAATAAATAAATAAATAAATGAATAAATAAATGAATGAATGAATAAATAATTAAATAAATAAATAAATAAATAAATAAATAAATAAATAAATAAATAATTAAATAAGGAAAACTAAATAAAATTACATTAGTTTATACACAACAAACAACTATAGTTAAGTCAAGTTTGAAATAGTAACATTACAGCAACAATGTATATATATAACACAATAATATTGGTAACAAATTCAAAATGGATATTACATGAAATTATTTAATGAACCAAATACAGAAACGGAAAAAAATTGTCTTGACGATCCCACTTAAACGAATATGAAATTTGTCAAAATTTTAGGACAACAAATCAAGGAAAAATCAAGCATTTGCGGATAAAACTATCGAACGCAAATCTTCATTCTTCTGTTCAAATCTTGACTGAAGATCTTGACTCTAATCTAGGGCGATGGTCGTCCCGGCT